>CAHIKZ030000756.1:547500-585000 GCA_903632075.3 Acanthosepion pharaonis | reverse complement strand
CCATCCTCATGCTTACAGCTGTATAATATATTGAATATATATATGGAGTTGTTTTTTTAGTTTTCATTTTGTTTGATTTTGTAGGTCTGATTGATTTGGATTGTATTTACGATTCCAATGGAATATATATAAATTATATATACCATGGAATATTAGTATAAAAAACAGTTATTATATATATATATATATATATTATATATATATATATATATATATATGTATGAGAGAGAGAGATGTCCTTTACGTAATTTTTTTTTTTTGTGTGTGTATTATGTTTTTAATAGAAATTTTAAAGAAAAAATCTTATTGTCATCCAATAAGTGGAGCTTTAAGTTTAAGATGTTCTGATATCAGACGAAATGTATCTTTATCATTTCCGTCGATTTAATCGATTTATTTTACAAACTGAAAAACAACTTTTTCTATTTGAAGAATTGATTTGAGATTTAAAATCCATTTTAAAAGAGCTGTTTGATGATTAAGATGTCTGTATACATATATATATATATATATTCAAAAAATGTCTTGTAATACTGTTTACTTTTGGTAGTCTTGTAGGGGAGAAGATATAGTATTTATGTAGTGTTCAAGACGTATTTTATAATGAGCCTTTGACCTTTCATAAGTTCCTTTTATCCGTAGTCTTTAGGGAGAAGATATGAGTATTTATGTAGTGTTAATTATGATGTCATTTTCACCAGATGTCATTGTTTTTTTTTTTTTTCAATTCAGGAATTCCTTTCGCCTGTTAATTGGTTTAGGTTTAAGGAGATCTGTATCTCACAACAAAATCTTAGTCATCTCAGAATTATGCTATTTGCAGTTTTTATTCAAACTGGCGACCTCCATCGAATTTTTTACCGTAGCTGCAAACGTTCAAATGTTAATACTCCCCGCCAGAAAGACACGTATCCACTATTTGTGCAGTTTTATTGTCGGTCATCTTGTTAACAAAAAACTCGTTACTGGCATGCCACAAAGGTTTATAAAAAATAATAAAAAGGGACCACTTGGACTAATCACTATCACCTAAACGTTTTACCTGCTCTGGAAGTCGGTTGTCTTCATTATTCATTTGTACAGACCAACGATAAAATGGCGTTTGTACAAGTGATCACTTTTCTTTACGTAGTAAGTTATTAAAGGTTTATTTGGTTTTAATGTTGGATTCTTTTCACAGATATGCTAAAGGATTTTCTCTTCGTTTTTAAGTCTGTCATTCAGTGGTGAATATTCTTTGTACCGAGTCGCTTAGAACACAGGTGATCATAACTCTCCACAATTTCATGTTCTTCGTAGCTCTTAATAAAAAAAAATATATATATTTCTCATAAACCTGGTTCCGTTATCCCTTCACACAAGCTCACTACATGTCATACGTTGCTCTCCTCTGTCCCTCTTACCTTCAATCTTGTGAGTATCAGATTTTGCAAGCCATATTTCCTTTTTGTTTCAATTTTTTTTAAAACTTCGTTGTTCACATGTTCGGTCTATACTATCAACAGTATTCTTCTGTAGGACCACATTTCTGTTGTTTCAAGTTTCTTCAACTACTTATTGATTCTTTGTCATAGTGTGTGTGTGCTGAAATTATCTTTGGGTCGATCCACATCCTTGAAGCTGATAATCATTGGAATATTTTTGAGATGGCCTTCTTGGTAGGATAAAGTAGTTTTCAGCATTCTGGTCGATCGTATCCGCGTATACCTATCTGCTTGCGGGTGCCAGCCAATTCCTGTTGCAAACACCTGCTCAAACATATATTGTGTTTGCTCGAAGCTCACAGAGCCAATCTATAATTAAAACTGCAATTATTCAAAGAGCGAAATTTGCAGTTCTGGGAACTCATTATCTAGAGTAATCAAATATATAATATGTAATTATATATATATATATATATATATATATATATATATATATATATATATATATTATATCCCTGACAGTATTTATTATAACGTGCATCTGTCAATGGGGAAGGATGGAAAATCATCAAGCACTTATAGCTGAATTTTATTTAGTGGGTGGGGATTCAATCCAGCAGTTGCACGTCTCAAGAACTCGTCCTCCACGCAAATTAACGACACGGAGACAAACTCTCCGACTCCAGCGAAGTTACCCGTTTTATAGAACCTAATTTGCATATCACGACACGAATCTCATTCTGAATTTACATATCTTTCGAGACTCAAGCCGACACCAAGAGTTTTTTTTTCTTTTAGACAGGCCAACTCATAGGAGAGTTTACTCTGGTAAGAATTTATTGTTGTATTCTTTTTCTGGTTGGTTTACACTTTTCCTTCTTCCTTGGAAAACTGTACACATGACGCGAATAAGACTTCCACACGAGAACACCACACGTACAGCCTAAACAGCGGAAGCACAAACAAGGACGGACGAATTTCAAACGACGTTGGGCAACACGGCAGTCACGTCGTATGGTCAACACGGCACGTTGCCACACACAGCCTCTTTTCGGAAAATGTACCTGCTTAAAAAAATAGCAGTTGGCTGACCATCCTGACTAATTCATTGGGAAGCTGGTAGACACTTTTCTTCATAAACAGATGTCTCTGGGTTGCACCGGCTCTGTTCTGGCAGAGCAGCCATGTACCTTCCTTCACACAGTCTTTAGTCATGTTCTCCTCTATGAGGAGTCTTACTCGGGAGAGATATCTGCGAAGTGTCAAGCTTTTGAAGGTTGTCCTGATGTTATATGGACCGTAGATCCTTTGTATTTTCTCTGATAACCCCTTCACATAAGGCAGGCAGATTGTTTTCTGAGTGTTGTTGTCCTCCTCTTGTACCCGCCTATCGCAGTTTTTGGGGGCTGCTGCCATGTATCCAGGGTAGTTGTTACGTTGTAGGGTACTATTTATACTGACTAATAAGTCAGTATATGGCGACAAAGATGAGGACAATAGTCCGAATAATGTAAATAATACCTCATCTCAGAAATATACAGATACTGAATTTGATTAGTACATTGATATAGTATCTTGAAAAATATTTGTAGAGTAAATTTTTTTTTTTTTTTTTTTCGAGATTAGGCTATAGTTGAGATTTTATACACACACACACTGTGTGTGTGTGTTTAGTACTTTTCATTACTTCTTGGTGGCGGTGATTTTTTTTTTTTTTTAACAATCGACACGAATCACTTACGCCAGTTATGTAAGTCGACAAAAGTAACTTCGTCATTTCCTATGTTCTGCTGATAAGTCAATGAACAGTTTTGTATTTCGTCATGCGTGGTTTGGTATTCAGTTTTCCGTATCACGACGATACTTGTCACCCTACCCTGACAAAAACATTAACGACACAAGATAAATTCCAGTTGATTTCGAGTCCTGCGAGATGACCTTAATACTGTCATAATTACTTCATGCCAACCTCCTATGATGAAGCAATTTTTACATTTTTTCTGGAACGTGACTTACAGCCTGTTTATTTCTACAAAGAAACTGGTTGTATTTCACAATTCAGAATCGATTTGTAATATCATCTAATCTATTTTCTAAATAAATAAACAGCAAGTTCTGTCTGTCCGTGTGTCTAAAAGCCTTGTAACTCGAGCCAATTATGCTCTACATAGACGTCCCTATTTTGTGTGTCCAGATGAAGAGGGAACAATTAAAAATTTAAATTAAAATAACTGAAAAAAAATAGTGATTTTAAGTTTTTAATTTGAGTTTAAAGTAACACAAAAACTTTGAATTTAAAAATTTGTTTTCAATTCAGTTTAATATAACTCTAAAACTTTGAGGAAATCAAGTTTTTATCTTCAAAATGCCAAAAAATCAAATTTAAAGTGAGAGGTTTCCTGAAGTGGAGTCTTCGAGTTCCGCGGATTTTGTAACTGAAAGAACTCAACTTTTGATTCGGATCGGTCTTTTGGTCGGAATCGGTGTTAAAGTGAGGTTTTGAAGTTCCATGGAGCGAGTTGGGGGACTTTATTTCTTCAAAATTATCTTTGCTATTTTCTAAGCTGGACTTAAGTTCATTTTTTGTTCTCGGTCAGGGATGGGGGGGGGGTCTCTTAAAAGTCCGCACGAAGTGCAGCTTTTAAGCTAGTTAATAAAACACGAACTATCATCGGTAAAAAAAAAAAAAAAGCTGTTATACAGTGGACACGTGAACAAAAAATAATTTTGTATCATCGCAGACCAAGATTAACATAGAACCAATCAAGGCGCCTTAGCGTCAGTAACCATCACCCAAAGCTAACTAGTTGACCATTACTAGTGAGTGAGTTCGATCCTCACTGGGTGTCCCCATACAAAATTCTACATAAAATAACCAAGCAAGTTTTGATATATAAAATCATTTGTAACAGTGCAGTTCCCCTAATTGAGTCATACTAGTGCATTGAAAGTGGTTAGTGACTTTGAAATATTGAGACTGAATAATTCTGAGCGAAAGAGGTTTTAGGGTAAAAAAAATATAGTGGTTAATTGGATTGGGGTCAGATGGGAAAATTTCCGGTTTGAAAATATAAATTTAAATCTCCAAACATACAAGAATGGACACGGAAGAGTTTGAACTCAAATTAAACTAAGATTTAGCATTAGCGACAAAACTCTATAACCTCAAGAAGTTGACATGACTAAAGAGCTTGCCAAAAGTTCACAGGATTTTTCGGTAACTTAGATTCTTTTTTTTTTTTGTTTTTGTTTTTTGTGTTTTTTTTTTTGTTTGTATTTTTTTTGTTTGTTTTTTGTTTTTTTGTTTGTTTTTTTTTTTTGTTTGTTTTTTGGTTTTTTTTGTTTGTTTTTTGGTTTTTTTTGTTTGTTTTTTTTTTTTTTTTTTTTTTGTTTTTTTTTTTTTTTGTTTTTTTGTTTTTTTTTGTTTTTTTTTTTTTTGTTTTTGTTTTTGTTTTGTTTTGTGTTTTTTGTTTTGTTTTGTGTTTTTTGTTTTGTTTTGTGTTTTTTGTTTTGTTTTGTGTTTTTTGTTTTGTTTTGTGTTTTTTGTTTTGTTTTGTGTTTTTTGTTTTTTTGTGTTTTTTTTTTTTGTTTTTTTTTTTGTGTTTTTGGTTTTTTGGTTTTTTTGTTTTTGTTTTTTTTTTTTTTTTTTGGTTTTTTTGGTTTTTTTGTGTTTTTTGTTATTTTGTGTTTTTTGTTTTTGTTTTTTTTGTTGGGTTTTTGGGTTTTTTTTTTTTTTTTTTTTTGTCTTTAAGCAAACTATCAGGCACTTTCACGTTAATTTCAATGAAAATTTTGGGAACTTAGAAATCCAGGCCAAAATTGAAAAGATTATATAACAGTAGTTTCTTTGTTTGAGAAGCCAAGTAATAATGTCTATTGCTGGACCGAAGTCTATATAAACGGATTGCTTACGCACAGAAAGGTTTCAATAAAGTTCGAGCTACCCAGAGATCTTCAGATCACGTGCCTCGAAGGCGAAACCCGACAGCCTATATTCATCGTGCGTTAGAGAAAATCTGCCATAGAAGTTATTCGCTGCTATGACGTCAGCACTCCCGCATTACTTAATAGATTTCTCTCGGTGCCTCAAGGGTAGATTAGGAATGATTGGGACGAAACAAACCCATAATTGTTCTACACTTGACCTTTTTTTAATTGTTGATAATTTTTCAACAGCCTTATATCTTCTGTTGGTATGTTCACACCTTTTTCATCAAGATCGCCCGACGTTGAAGAAACGATTGAAATCTAGCCCACATCAACAAAGCCACGCTCTGTCATTTTTTAACAGGTACACAACTAACAAAATTCACTGGACATCACGAATTCCAGTGAAGGAAATGAACCAATGAAATCGATTGCACCGAACGCAAGCCACATTCACCGGAGTGTAGTTCCTAGCACCCAGCTCCACCAAATCCGGAGTATGATATTGGAAACTTAGACAGGTGGGCTGTATTTGGGGATCAGCTCGAGTACTGGTTATATCTCGTGATTACGACCAGGTGTTTGGTTATACAACCAACCGAACCTTTCCAATGCATTCTTAAATTAAAATCATTTCCATGTGTCTCGGCTCTTAAGTGAAGTTAATTTGGTTGACTATCACTACTGATTTTGGTCCACACTAGAAAAATTCAACATTAAATAACCCAACTAGTGTTGATATGTCATACAATCATCCAAACGAAAGCCTCTTCTGGGTATGACGATAAACTACATCCAACAGCAAGACCTCTAATCAGGAGGTTTTGAGGAGCGTGGAACCACCTCTTAATTGCTGGTGTTTCCAGGTCTACTCTATTAGGGTCCTAGCTATGAGCAAATAGTTAACACACAAACTGGGGTCAAAACACTATGAAAGTGTAAAAGTAGGTTTTAATACCAGAAATAATTTGTAAAAAAAAAAAAAAATACCAGCAATAAATTTGAGGAAAAAATTATTACCAACAATACATTTTGGGGGAAAAAAATATTACTAACAATAAAAATCTTGTCGGCATTAACTAACCTATTGAGGTTGATATGCCGTAAAACTAAACCAATCATGACTAGGCAAATCTCGGATAACTAATTTTGGGATACGTGACTAAACCACCTTATGAAATGAGACCATCTGTCACAAATGGAATACAAAAATATGTGATAGTAAAACCAGTCATCGGGAATTGCGCAAACGATTTTAATTCGATCAAGTCCAGACCTTCAAAACGCGAAGCCACTATGCCACGTACCCAATGTCAACTCATTATATTCGTATTCCATTGGTAAGGAGGAAGTTCCAGTCACTTTCTTTCCCTAGAACTGTTACGTTGTGAAATACTTCCGAAAGGATCACTCTCCGGTCACTAAAAGTCTATGGTCAACCGTTATCATACTCTCATAATATGCACTTCTCTCTCCTTGGGCGCTCTTACAACCACCTCAGCTATTTGCGTGTAATTGAAAGTAACGAATTTAACTAGAATTCGAACTCTTAGTCAGCAAACCCCAAGGTGAAGACAAAAGAACGGAATCTAGAGAATATGAAGACTTTATAATCCGCCCACTCGTAATTACACCTATACATGGCGAAATCCTGAGCCATGGAGTCTGCGTTCGTTCTCCTGGCCATCTTCATGCCACTATGCCCTAGAATCGATGCTACCACATCTCACTTGGGTAATAAAGCGAATATGAAAAAGAAAGCAGTTTAGACCGGTGCGTTGCTGTGTGTTGTAAACAAGTCCGTTATGAGTGTTGTTCCACTGTCTATGCTACAGTAAAAAAAACTGTTCCATAACATTCTTGTGAGCGTTATAAATAAGACCACCCTTTCATTCGTCCCCTTCGAATATGTCTGTTTAGATTTAACTGCGTAGGACAATTTAACTGAAAATTGAAGAAAATGGCGTCTTAAAACGTCAAAACTGGAGCGGCAATGTAATATGTGGCTGGCCAAGTATGACAGTTTTGTTTCTGTGAACAGCAGCTTCGCATGTTGCTGTTTTCATAGTTGTAGTGGGAGTTGATGACTGTAAGTGCGACACAGATCCGTAGACGTATTGGTATGGCCAAGGACGCATTTCAAAAGCTGGGCAGGGTATTGCGAGATAGGATTTCTTTGGTAACAAAGAAAAGAATACTGAGATGTTACGTGACATTTGTCCTTCTTTACGGCAGCGAATGTTGGACGATGTCCTCAAAGATGAAGAGACTCGAGGCGACGGAGATATGGTTCTATAGAAGGATGCTAAGGATATCATGGACCGATCGTGTGAGCAAGGCTGAGGTCTTAGAGAGGATGCAAACAAGGAGGAGGCTTATACTTATCAGGAAGAGGAAGTTTCTGGGACATATAACGAGGAAGGAGGGCCTGGAGAATCTGATACTCACGGGTCGAATAGAGGGAAAGAGAGACAAGGGAAAACAATGCGTGACATACCTGGCGGGCTTAAGCAAGTGGATGACAGAAAGTGATCTGGAGTAGGAAGCAAAGGGAAGGAACTTGAGAGCTGTAATGGATAGTGAGAGGTGGAGAGCCATGATCGGCTACGTCCTGAAAGCACATGGCACATAAAAAGAAGTTGTAATGGGAAGGTTGGTTCCGCTTACATGTGGTTAATATGCATATTTGTCTCTCTCAGCGGTAATTGACTCCAGCTGCTACTTCCAAAAAGTAGAAACATTAATTTTACTAACATGCATGTCGTTCATCTCCTGATGAAACTAGGATCTAATCGGGATCAGTTGATAAAATCTCGGAAGTGGAAAAAAGGCTTGTGGTCTGATATGTCCTCTTTTTATTTTGGGTTCACACAGTAATTCTTAATGCTGTGTCTTGATTGCTTTTCTGTCGTAATCTGTTTAATTTATTCTTATGAGGAGTGTGAGTTTTTGCTTAGCTACTTTATATTTCTGCGTCTTGACAGTTATTTACATGAGAGTTGGCAGGAGAGATGGATGAGAAAAATCTGTTTAGCCATCTCTGAAGGTGTGGGTTTTTTTCCCCCCTATATAATATTGTAATTTTGTTCCGTGTTCACTGCAAACACATTGATTTTCGTGTAAGGCATGAAAAACCAAAATAGGTAAAATGAATATACAACCTTTTGATTCAAACTCCCGTCTAAATTAAGCCAAGGTAAGAGAAGCAATATAACCAGAGTAGTAAAAGCGAAGAGGAAAGATTAATAGTAATGCAGCAGTGGGGAAGAGAAAATAGTTTAGATGTGATATGGTAAATTTTGGGGAATCTGATTTTAAATCCGTTTATGGTTGGCTCGAAATATTTTTTTCTTTTTTGTTTTATTTTATCAACGTCATCCTCGAGTGTCTGTTGTGTTCTGATGTGCTGAATCATCTTTGGATACGGCATACGCCTCTTCTCTCGTATACTTTAATGCCGGTGTTCGCTAGTCTTGTGACCTTTCTGTGAATCTGTTGATCTTCGACAGTATTTTCCATCTCACAGGCGATGCATCTTCAACCCTAAATTAATCGCATTTACCTCCTGGTGATAACTCTTACAATCTGTTAATACTTTGTCGAATTATCTCAGCATCATGTGTGTTCGGGTTCCTTCAAAGTACTTTTGCAATGTTGTTTCCCGGGGCGACCCACAAGGATTCAAACAACTCGCCTGATATTGTCCTATTTCCGGTATTTTAAGTGAAATTGTCGAGAAAGAATTCTCTTGGACTCGAGCGAACGATTTTAATAGAGTATTTATGGAAGGCCACGTATAATCCAAGTCGTGATTTTTTTTGGTAAATCGAGGAGAAAATTTTTAATTCAGAACTGTCAGGAAACAATAGAAAGAGATGTTATTAGACGTAATACATTTATGGCTTTATATTTGCCACAAAACGTGGGGAGGTGTCAAATCGAGTTTGAAACTGGTAGACCAAGGGTCTCCATACTTTTTACAGTATGTAGATCGTATCGTATAATTTGTACATGTTTGGAGGTCAAAGAAAATTCTGTTTTATAAATCTAATATACAAAGCTCAGAATTTGTCTGTCGGCTTGAAACAGTGAAAATTGAATTGTATAATATTTGTGTATGCAGATATTACGTAAAACTTTGACATCACATGAATGCTGTTTGTCTTAATTCGTTGTATACTCACTGAAATTGATACTCACGCTCCACATTGAAAGCATGGCTGAATTTAAATTAGGGATAGACACGGACATGGGATTGATAACAAAAATAGCTAACTCACTCGGCACTCATTGTCACGCCAGACCTGAAGCATTGACCTTGACCACACCTCTTTTCATGTAATAAAAGAATTACCCGTGGTTACAGCCCCATAGAGCTGCGCGTAACAAAAAAAAAATTAATAAAATGAGGGTTTTATCATTTATGTCAACCAGTATATATCTTGCTCAGTTAGTGGTTTTTGCTTAATGGAGATAATTAATAAACTTTAATTAAAAAAAAAAAAAATAACTATTTTGCTATCCATTTCCTTTGTGGTCTTTTGTGATCCTTATAAGTAAATGATTGTATTGTTAATGATATATATTGTACAGGACAACAGTAAATTAGATAAATATATATGTATTATTAGCTGTAGTATTGAGGTCAACAAGAGGCGACAGTTTTTCATGCTTGGATACAATCTTCAGGCTATGTGGGTTGCATGGTAGCTCAGTTATTTGCATATACTAGGAGCATTACTGGTAACAACAATAAATACGCGAACAGTACAACCCTTTCGAAACATGGGAATATAAAAACCAAAATATGCAAAAAATATTATGGAAAATAAGGAAAATGTCACCAGCTTACAACAAAGAGTCTGTGGAAAAGGAGTCTGAGTAAAAAGGTGATAGAATAAAGATCACAAAGGTGATAAAGGAGTAAGTTATTTAGATAGGTACCTCCACGAGATCGCTAAAAAAAGAGCATAGCATGATGAAAAAGACGCCAAACTTGACGAAAACAAAATTTTATCGTCTAAATGTTTGTTATTCATTAAGAGGAAAGGTCAAAGTATTTTGGGGTATTTTTTCCATTTTTTTAATCGTTCCAGCACGTCCGAAATTTTCGTTAAAAATCTTTTTTTTTTTTTTTTTGAGTCAGCAAAATTGACCATTTTTTTCCATTTTAAAAAAACTGAAATCTGACTTTGAAATTTTTTTAAATATCAATTATCATTTTTTCAAAACTTATTTTAAGAAAATCAGAAATTATAATGTTTATTTAAAATATTTTGAACCAAACTTAACTTAGCTTTTGTGCCAAAAAAAGATGTAATTTGAAAATAAAAACAAAGCAGGTCATAAACTTTCGCGTCACTTGACATGTGATGAATGACATATTGACGGATTCCGTGAGACTAATTTGTTCTACGGAAGGAGAAAAGTGAAATAATTTACATTTACGTGAACAAATTATTTACCCGTTATTTTTAACGAAAAACTTTCAGCGGTCTAATTTTTTTTTTTTTTTTTTGTACTTAGCTTTCACCTTTACGTTTATGATGCTTTTATGGGAAATATATTCTAAAGAAATTAAAATAAAACTGTTAAGAGTGACATTAAATTTCATATTTCTTAAGAAAGGTATCTAATTAATTTATAGGTACCTTTCTTATGAAATTTTTATTCAGAATTGGTACATAAAATACTATAATTTTATGTACATTTATTACATTCTACTGTTATTTGTATTTGCATTCATTTTATTATTAATTTTGATATTTCATTTATGAAAAAATGTCGTAACTAAGATTAATATAAAAATAAGATCATATAAATTTCATAAGATGATACTGATACTTGTAGGTAACCTTCTCAGTTGAAATTGAAAATCAAATTAACTTCTCCACACGTGTTTCATAAAAGTAAAGGCCTTAACAGCGGAGAACAATGCTTAACTCAAATAACGCAACTTAATTATATTCTGGTTGGTCTTCCGTATTTTATAATTACAGCTCGATTATAAGCACAAAAATTACATTTCTTAATTACTGGGGATCTTCTGATTAGTCAAATGATACAATTTACAACGCGCTAAAAAAAGATCTATCTCATAAGGACACTTATGAAAGCCTGTGGCTTTTTAACTAATTTTATAATATTTTAACAACTTAAATGTAAAATCTATTATAATTAATGAAATAACAAATAATTGTATTAAAATTCATTTTCATCGAAAATTTTTTTGCTTTCAGAAAATATTGTCCATATTCATAAAACAACTAAAAGCAAATAAAAGCATTTGAAATTAAATAATATCTTTGTTTTATTGAGTTTTGTATGTTACAATTCAGAGCTGATTTTCAGGTACTGGGTCCAATTAAAACAAAAAAAAACATGATTTGCATTCCTCAAAGCCCTGTGCTTTTAATTATTGTAATCACTAAAACCGATGCGATCGAATTTCTAGCGTTTTCATAAAATTAGTTATGGGGGGTAATAAATATTTTTAAAAAAAATATTTCTACCATGACTTTCATAAAAAAAAAAAAAAAAAACATAATAATTTCGATCATCTGTGAATAGTTCCTGAAAGTTTCATTAACATCCGATAATTATTTCTATTTTTGCACGATTTTCAAATTAATGTGTGTCATACCAAAAAACGTGCTAAAATTGTCTATGTTATTTACTAGTTCCGCTGATACAAATAGAAACAAGGTTTTTTAATCAAAATTTAGAATTTTCTAAAAAAGAAGGAAAATTTTTTAAAATAATTAAAAAAACTTTGGTCTTTCCTCTTAATAATAATATAAGCATTTAGACAATAAAATTTTGTTTTCGGAAAGGTTGGCGTCTTTTTCATCAAGCTATGCTCTTTTTTTAGCGATTTCGTGGAGGTACCTATATTTAGAGCAACAAAAGAGAGGGTGTTGTGGAGAACCATGCTCAATTTCGTGCAGGAAGAGCATAATATATAAAAGATCTTTCTGTCACGTCCCATGTGTTCTGATGTGCTGTCCTCCTTGATGCCCCACCTTTTTCAAGCTATTTCAACCCAAGCAAGAGAGTAAAGCCTCTACGACACAAAGGGTTACTGAGTATCTGCCTATATTTCTGAGGTATTATGTACACTACATTATTCGGCCTTCTTCAGGTGGTTGGAATGTCGAACTGAACCCTTTATTTAGCTCACTGGGGTAAACTGTTCTAGTTCCACGTGCCATGTTTAATGGATGTCAGTTATTCCAACCACCTGAAGAAGGCCGGAGCGTACAACGGCCGAAACGTTGTAATAAATATAGCGACAAAGATGAGGACACTAGTCCGACTAATGTAATTTAGGGTTACTGGGTGTTGAAAAATTAGAAAACAAAAACAGTACTCTTTTGTTTTTTGATCCTTAGTAATCATGAGTGTAGTAGAAAGCGATTGACATTGCATGTAAATTTTTTGAAGATCAAAGTTTACTGGAAAGCATAAAAACGGAAGAGAATTCAACAAGTTAGAAGTGCAAGGAAAGAAACTGTTAGAATAGAACTGACGGTTACATCGAGCCAGCTCAACTATATATTGGTAAAACCTCTTCGTCAGTCTGGTACTGTGCTTAAATTCTAGGTACCATAGCAAACAGCGCATCCGAACAGTTGCCATGGAAATATTTATAGAAAAGATACAGGAAGTCAAGTTTACGGCGTTGGGAAAGTTACTGAAGCCGGGATGCCAGATCAGGACCGATGATATTGCTGATTCTTCTTTGGATTTTATCAGCGATCTCTAGATATATAGTGGGAGCACCAGACTCTATATGTGGCAGCAATATTCTAAGCATGGACGAATGATAAATATGTAAGATAGATTCAGGAGATAAAAATTGTCTTGCACGACACAGTGAGCCAACTTTTAATTGCTGGCCTAACAATGGATTCAGTAAGTTTTTCCATTTCGTGTCAGTTGCATGAATTGAAGCGTGTTACTAGATTGGCAACTAGGTCTCACTGTTTTACTATTGAGCTACCGAGATGCAACTGTATTCTAACCTAATAATTTCTTTACTCGCCCGTGGAGGTCCCGATTTCTTGCTTCCCTGTGACCTACACTCTTCAAACGTTTAAATGCATCGCCAATTGCAACCTTTTGTCTTCCTGAATCGCGTCCTTTCTCCTTACTAAAGACTTATTTTCTTTTAATCTCAGTAACCCAATGCGTCATAGCGGCATTATCGCCTTGCTTTGGAGTGAAATTAAAAATATTGCTCTTCTATCATACTGCCCTTTCCGTTTTCTCTGGAAATGACCATTGGCTATGATAGTTCTTACTCTACACACTTTGGTTGATAAGAATAGGTACGAAAAATTTTAAGCGTTCAGCAAATAAAATGGTGTCAAATTATCTTGCGTTCTTTCCGTGACTTACTCTTTCAGATCTCTGGTTTTCTGCTAAATTATATATAAACTTACGCGCACCCAATGACATATCTCCTCCTCTTTTTACTTACCTCATAATGACGTAAAAATATTTCATATCTATGTAGTGTCTCTACTCACAAGTGATAATGACAGCGAATGATCACGTCCAAGGTTACAACTTCAAGTCCCTGAACACGACGCCGTGGTGCAGTGGTTAGCGAGCTCATTCCCCGCTGGTTTTGCACCCGTTAACATAGCTCTATATATATATATATATATATATATATATATATATATATATATATACACACTAATGATAACGCAATAAAAGTCTCATGAGCCACTACTCAAGGTAGAGGGTTACTGTGTGATTTATATTAGGAATGAAATGAAACGTTAGAAGCTGGGATATATTACAATTAGGTCTTCCTTTAAATACGTTAAATTCCTAAATACATAATAAAAATTCCTAATGTTAAAAACAAGGATCATAACATTCATCGAGTGATTAGTAGGCTAATGCATCTTTAAAATTTTGTTAGCAAAGGGATTTCGCCATTTTATATCATTAACTTTACTAATTTACTTTTTGGATGGATGATTCATTATAATATAAATTGAACTGCACTATATATATATATATATATATATATATATATATATATATATATATATATATATATATATATATGGCACCTCGAGGCGGTGTAATGATTAGCAAGCTTGTCTCGCTAGAACAATTACTGAGTAGTGAGTTCGATCCTCCTGACATTCGGCCTTTGTGCTTACATCTAAGACACGCTTGAAAATCACTATATATATATATATATATATATATATATATAAATATAATTGAATGACTTGCCTTATGACTGTTCTTGTTGCTTACTTCCTATCGAGAAAGGGAAAAACAGGCAGTCATATGATAAATGGCGCAAGACAATCTTTCTACAGATTTAGCTTTGTGTTATACTAGGCAACACATTGTTATAGTTTTTGTCATTCTTTACATTATTTACATGTTGACTATTGTCCTAGTCTTTATCACGTTTCGGTCGTTGGGCTCTCTGACTTTCATCAGGTGTTTCTCGACCCGGATAAGCTTCAGGGAATTTCTCCTTTCTCTTTCCAAGGATAGAACTCAAATTACTAGGTTAAAAAATTCGCAAACTTTGGTTACAGTCCCGTGGGACAATGAGTGGTTACCTTGGAACTTTCAACCTAACCTTGCCTGTTTATGAGTGCTATTACTTGCCACGCTTGATAACACTTTACTGAAGCTTCTTTCTTCGGTTTCTGTTATATTTTAAAACGACAAGGATGAAAGTGGATATTTATTTTAATTCCGTTGTGTTAATGTCTACTAATGCTGACACATTATACTTTCCCTCATATCAACATTAGATTTGATTCAGCTCCCGGTTAATGTCAGTCTGTGTACGGTGCGTGTATTGGTTCCCTCGCCCGAAACGTTGACCTTGTATTCTCGTCCGGGAAAGACTTTCTCCTCACTGGGGTGGGTATTTATATAAACACACAAGGGTACGATTCTCTCCCACTTTGCAATCCAGGTGCCGTTGGCCCGGTCACGTGAACCTGCACTCTGCGGCTGGGAGGTCACCTCGGGTCAAATCTTCCCCCTGGCTTTTTTGCTGACACATTGAGTTCAAATTGCTTATTGGCATGATCTGGGATTAAACAATATTACACCCTACTCTGACACAAGGTCAGAATAGTGGAGCACTTACGATGAAAGGCTACTACTAGCGTCCTGTATATATTCTAACCACGCCAGGTAAATTCACATTAAAAATAAAAGTAATCTCATGATGTATGGTATTAAGTAGATATGATGGATGAACTTTTAAAAGAAACATCAAGTGGGAAGCATATGTAACTAGAAAAGAAAATCAGGGAATCAAGTTAGCTTTCTGCATTACCCAAACAAAAGGTTTGGAAGGAAACTTCCATCAATACTAAAGTGAAACTCGAAGTCTAATTTCCTGAAAAATTGTTTTAGTGAATTTTTTTTTTTTTTTAATCGTTGTCACCCCAAACAAGGCAGTACAGCCAATAAAACGCAATGGGTTACTGAGAACGGATAAATTAAGAACAGAAACATTAGTAATGAGCAGGAAAAGAAAATAATCAGGAAGACAGTAGATAGCTATTGACATTGCATTTAAATTTTTGCAAATTATAGTTGGCTCGAAAGCATGGCACTAAGAGTTCCACAAGGGAGAAAAGAAACTGCTAGCCTAGAACTTACGGCCACATCTAGCCAGCTCAAGTGTAAATTGATGAGATGTCACCGCCAGTCTAGTACTGCGTTTAAATTCATGAAGTCTAGGAACCATAGCGAAGAGCTGAGCCGAACAATTGTCATGAAAGTATTTATAGAAAAGAGACAAGCGTCCTGGTACGACGATAAACTACATCCGCGCCCTGGACAAGACAGACAAAATCCATCAGCAAGGCTTCTGATCAGGAGGATTTTGAGGAGCGTGGAACCACCTCTTAATTGCTTGTGTTCCCAGGTCCACTCTAACCTGGGGTGGTAGCACCTGTTAGGGTTCCAAGTATGGGTAAATAGTTACCCCCCCCACACACACACACACCAAACAAAAAAACTGGAGTCAAAACACTATGAAAGTGTAAAAATAGGTTTTAATACCAGAATACTTTCTTTTCAAAAATTATTTCTAGCAATGTGTTTTTGAAGAGAAAATTATTACCAGCAATACATTTTTGAAGGAAAAATATTGTCAGCAATACATTTTTGGGGAAAAAATATATATTAACAACAATACATTTTTGAAAAAATTATTACCAGCAATAAAAAATCTTGTCGACGTTAAATAACCCATTGATGTTGATATGTCGTAAAATAAACCAAACCGAGACAAGGAGGCAAATTTACGACTGTGGGCAAGTGACTGAAGCCGAGCTGCTAGATCAGGATCGATATTATTGCTGATTCTTTTTTGGATCTTATCAAGGAGCTCAAGGTAAATAGCAGGGACATCGAACCATGTGTGGCAGCAACATCCTAAGTATGGACGAATGGTTGACCTGTAGAGATGCAAGATATATTCAGGAGAGAAAAATTGTTTCACACGACACTGAACAACTTTCTTAGCAGCTGACATAGCAATGGATTCAATATAGTTTTTCCACTTCATGTCAACCGAGAACGTTAGCCCGAGAAGGTGCAACGAGTCACCTTCTTGGAGGTTAGCATCAGCCATGTTGTTCAGTCGAGAGTAACGCAAACTGTCTCAATAGCTGCTATCTTCTGTATTAACACTGCTAAATTCACTATTACCAACTAAATATTTGATTCTCCTCTTTGTTCGTAATTTGATGAACTGACGTGGACATTTCGCGTATTTGTATAAACCACATTGCAATATATTTAAGTGGCTGAGGTTTGCATTGTTGTTCTTTTATGTGCCATGTCCCTTCAGGGCGTTGCTGATCATGGCTTTCCACAATTCGCTGTCCTTTATAGCTGTCAGCTTATCCTTTTACTATCTATCCTTATCCCTAGTTATGCCAGCCATTTATAAAAGTCCGTTAACTAAGTAATGCTCTGCTTTTCTCTGGCTTTCAATATGTCTTGTCGGTGTCAAATTTTCTAAGCCCTCTTTCCTCATAATGTGCCAGAGAAATGTCTATTGCCTCTATCCGGTAAGAAAATTTCGGCATTAAATGACCATAAGAAGTTGATATTCCATTAAACGGACAAATCCGTTATACGATGAGGGAAGAAGGTTTGGAGAGTTTAACATTCACAGGGCATACTGATAAGTGTCCTTTTGTCTACATTTTCTCTAAAACTTCGTCATTGTATCCTCAGTCCATGGTATCCTCAGCATTCTATAGAACCACATTTTTGTTGTTTCAAATGTCTTCATCTGTGATGAGATTGTCCAGCATTGTTATATACGGTGTAACCCGGATATAATAGTTGTCGGGACCGGAGAAGTCTCTTATATCCGGGTTTCTCTTATATCCGGGTTACACTAGAATTACGTCTTTTGGAAGAAATTTATATTTGAATATTAAGCCCAAGCCCCGGGGATCTAAGGCATTACTTATCCCTGGGGAGGTGTCCGAATTTATTGCCCGGCGCCTGAGGCGACCGCCTAAAGGAAAGTGCCGAGAGAGCTTGGGAATTTTGCCGTGCTATGGCCGTTAAACCCAATTTAAATATTGTCACATCCGATTGCATTGTGGGCACCCTGGTAAATACCTGTAGAGACCGAGATTACATAACAATTCAGTACACTTTATTTATATTTTTAAAATCCCGGAACAGGTTAAGTCGTAGAAAACGAATCAACCAAAAATTCTGTCTCTCTCTGTCTCTGTCTGTCTCTCTCTCTGTCTCTGTCTCTCTCTCTCTGTCTCTGTCTGTCTGTCTCTCTGTCTCTCTCTCTGTCTCTCTCTCTCTGTCTCTCTCTCTCTGTCTCTCTCTCTGTCTCTCTCTCTCTCTCTCTCTCTCTCTCTCTCTCTCTCTCTGTCTCTCTCTCTCTCTGTCTCTCTCTCTCTGTCTCTCTCTCTCTCTCTCTCTCTCTCTCTCTGTCTCTGTCTCTGTGTGTCTCTCTCTCTCTCTGTCTCTCTCTCTGTCTCTCTCTCTGTGTCTCTGTCTCTGTCTCAGATTTTTACAATTTTAATACAAACTTCATATTCTGATAGACGACGTGGGGAACAATTTTTGAACACATTCGGTCTTATCATATCGTGAAATAAACGGCCACTCTTCTAAGATCTTTTTGTACTAATGCAGGTGCCCCCATGGCTCTGTCTTTGGTCCTAATTTGTTCTTAATTTTCATTCACGACCTTCCTGATTATGTCAGCTCTCAACTTGATATCAATGCTGATGTCACAACTATTTACTCGTGTCTCGATAGTAAGTCTGATTAGTTCGATAAGGCCAAATTGGCGGCTGATCTAAAAAACAAAAAAAAACGATGTACAGTCTGTTGTTAACTGTGGCAAAGAATGGCTTAATTTTAACGCCTCTGAAACGAAATTGCTCTCTATTAATCAACTCAGGGACCCCTTTCTGCCTTCATCAGCATAGCTGATGCTAACCTTCAGGAGAAACTCGTGAGCCTTCTCGGGTTAACATTCTCGCCTGACAAAAAACTATATTGAATCCATGCTAGGTCAGCTGCTAAGAAAGTTGGTTCACTGTGTCGAGCGAGATAATTCTTCTCTCCAGGATCTATCTATAAGTCTACCATTCGTCCATGCTTTGCATATCGCTGCCACATATGGTCAAGTGCACCTGCTATATATTTAGAAATTCTTGACAACATCCAAAAAAAGAATCTGCAATATTATTGATCCTGACCTTGCGTCTCGGCTTCATCACTTTTCCACTGCTGTAAAGTTGCTTTTCTGTTTTTTCCTATACTTCCATGGCTTCATGGACGATATCTTCGCTGTGCTGTCTAGACTTTGTGAAATTAATCGCAGTACTAGATTGGCAGCAAGGTCTCATCAATTTCTAGTTGAATTGGCTAGATGTAAACGCAAGTTTTATGCTAAGTTTTTCTCGCTTATGGAACTTTTCTGGCTCGATACTTTCCAGCCTACTTTGATCTTCAAAAATTCAAATGCAATGTCATTCGTTTTCTTGATTCAAATTTCGTTTGTTCTCTTACCTTAATATTTTTTTTTCTGACTTTTATTCTTGTTTAGTGACTTTACTGCCTTGCTTGGGGTAATTTTGTTTAAAAACAAAAGATTATCTATATGCAGATTGGAAATGTCTTTAAACCCATAAAACAGGATTAGCCAACAAGGATTTTTCAAAAAAGGAGTTTTGTAGGGGCATGACTTTATCCAACCGATAATTAATTTTCCTTTGTATTTACCCCCCCCACACACACACACACATAACTCTTCACAGAAAAATAATTTTCTCGACTTCCTATCTAATGTTTCCATCTCATTATTTTCGTCCAGAATAGTGTCAAATCAAATTTAAGATTGTCATATTGTAGCGATTTAAAGAAAACCTTTTCTGAAACTCTTCCCTGTCCTCCGTTTGAAGAAAGTGTGTAATGGGAAGATTGAGAAAACCCTACTTCATATTTTCATCTTTTTCCAACGCAGCTCAATTTTTGTTAAGCTTTAATAAATCTTTCCAAAATATTAAATACTAGCTTAAAAGCCGCCCTATCGGGCAGCAGTTAAGCTAGCTCCTGCAGAGGGCTCTTGATTTGGGCTTTCGGCTTGTTCTAAAGTTTGAGAGTCCATAAGCCTTTGCATATTGTCAGCATTGGAAGCTCTACTGGCTGCCGTTTGATCTGAGTTTTCATTTGCATAGGACTTTCTTTTCCTCGCTGCAACCTTGGCACGTTCAGATTGCAATCTGAACCTCTGTTGGCTGAGATGTCTTTTTGCGAGGCATATTGCTGCCGTAGCGATAAGCAACTATAAACTATAGAAAAGCTCAAAATTGATCACTGCATTTAAGTATTGCAATTAATATTTAAGCTTACCTTTTTAAAAGTTCAACGATAATTCTTCTGCTACCACTTAATTTAGACATTTTGATGTACATAGGTCCTTACTTTTCGTACAAACAATTTTATTTCATGGGTGACTTTCGCTGGATTTCGCAATTAATTTCAATTATTCCCAAGTTTATTTCCAAGTTATAAAAATTGTTATCGTACAAAAAATTCGTCGCAAAAAGAAAGTCGAAAACAATGGCAGTAATAAAAACGGGAGTCCAAAATTTCAGGATTGCACGGCCGGATCCGGTCCGGAATATTTTTAATTTGCTCAGTCTGCCTGATTCCAAAATGGTAGATGTTGTGTTACAGCCTCTAGGAGTAAATTTCAAAAAGTGTGACACACTGATATTGGCATTTATTTATAGATTTGAATACCCCCACCCCCAAAACGATAAACTACACCCGCGTCCTGGGTAAGACGATAAACTAAGTCCAACAGGAACCACCTCTTAATTGCTGGTGTTCCCAGATTCACCCTGACCCGGGGTGGTAGCACCTGTTAGGGTTCCAACTATGGGTAAATAATTACCCCCTCCAAAAAAAAAAACTGGGACCTAAACACTATGTAAGTGTAAAAAATAGGTTTTAATACCAAAAATATTTTGTAAAATTAAATAAATACCAGAAATAAACATTTTGTCGGCATTAAATAACCCATTACGGTTGATATGCCGTAAAACAAACCAAACTAGCAATACATTTTTGAAGGAAAAAATATTTTCAGTAATACTTCTTTAAAAATAAAGAAATAAGCTACCAGCGATAAAAATCTTGTCGGCATTAAATAATCCATTGAGGTTGATATGCCGTAACACCCTCCCTGCAAAAAATGCATAAACAGGGACACAAGCTAAGGAAGCGTGTAAAGTATAAAAAAATCTAAACCTTTCTTCTCTCTCACCAAGAAAAGAGTGCCTCCTTTTTAACGATTACCAAAAAAAAAAATAGATGCTAAATATTTTCCTTAGATTAAGACGTTCCTACTTTGATGCATTAGTGCATTTGCGTCATGTTACTTCTCACAATAACTTACTCTAGCGGTCCAAGGCTAATTTTCTACGAACAGTGCGGACCTTCACATTTTTTTTTTATTGTGCAAACCTGCTATAGACAGCTTTTCGTTGTTCATAGCGCTTAGGAAACTCGGCTTAGTCTAACAGAATGTCGCAATAGAACAGCGAGTGACAATTGAACTTCTGAACAATGCTTTGCGAGACAATCTTACAAACCATCAATCGGTTAGGAGACTGTTTTTGTTAAGCGTATCTCTGGCGCAAAGTCAATAAGCTACTGTTTAGTGAACTCTAGATTTGACCTTAAATCGTTGGCTGTTATCGTTCGTGTTTATCAATTGACATCACTAAAGGTCGTCACAAAGAAATAACAAATTTGTAAGTGGCAGAACTGAGTGTAATGTCCATATTCTGAGGACACAGCCAATGCTCGTGACCATTATATATTTTTTTTTTAAATTCAGAACACCCGTCAAATACCTCCAGTCTTTTTGTTTTTGTACATGTTAAATTAAAATTGCTCGTATTTTATGACGCCATCATTTTTACATCGCAAAACAATATCAAACGAATTAAATTCTTGCTTTTTGGCTGAATCAGTTGAGCAGTTTATGCTAGTGCCAGTAGTTGGTTTTCGAATCCAGGTAAAAACAGATTTGAAATGCCGATTTTCAAAGAAACAGCTTACCGTAGTGCGATGGATAGTAAATTTGTCTCGCCCTGTTATGAGCTTAGTTGATAACTTGTTTTACGGTTGTACCCTAAGTTGGAAGGCAATGCCTAGCTAATGGAGTTATTTTTTTTCTTCATAAAATTAATTTTTAATTTTCATGTTTTCGAGAGTACGCATGGACACGGTTTTGTCAGATTAGGTAGGTGAGAAATTTTAAGGAGAGCAGACACTGAACAGATGTTTCTTAAAACGTAATTTCCCCTATGGTCATAGTAAGGGGCGACTTTAGATTAGTGAATGACTTCTGAGCATTTCGTTAATCATTGATCTGCAACAGGAATCCTATTGAACGCGAGCCGGACTCCTCTGCGTGGCGTTTGAACGAGAGCCGGACTCCTCTGCGTGGCGTTTGAACGAGAGCCGGACTCCTCTGCGTGGCGTTTGAACGAGAGCCGGACTCCTCTGCGTGGCGTTTGAACGAGAGCCGGACTCCTCTGCGTGGCGTTTGAACGAGAGCCGGACTCCTCTGCGTGGCGTTTGAACGAGCCGGACTCCTCTGCGTGGCGTTTGAACGAGAGCCGGACTCCTCTGCGTGGCGTTTGAACGAGCCGGACTCCGGACTCCCTCTGCGTGGCGTTTGAACGAGAGCCGGACTCCTCTGCGTGGCGTTTGAACGAGAGCCGGACTCCTCTGCGTGGCGTTTGAACGAGAGCGGACTCCTCTGCGTGGCGTTTGAACGAGAGCCGGACTCCTCTGCGTGGCGTTTGAACGAGAGCCGGACTCCTCTGCGTGGCGTTTGAACGAGAGCCGGACTCCTCTGCGTGGCGTTTGAACGAGAGCCGGACTCCTCTGCGTGGCGTTTGAACGAGAGGACTCCTCTGCGTGGCGTTTGAACGAGAGCCGGACTCCTCTGCGTGGCGTTTGAACGAGAGCCGGACTCCTCTGCGTGGCGTTTGAACGAGAGCCGGACTCCTCTGCGTGGCGTTTGAACGAGCCGGACTCCTCTGCGTGGCGTTTGAACGAGAGCCGGACTCCTCTGCGTGGCGTTTGAACGAGAGCCGGACTCCTCTGCGTGGCGTTTGAACGAGAGCCGGACTCCTCTCTCTCATATAGTTATGCTACACGAATTTACTCGAACTCTTAAATTTATCTCAGTTGTACCCGCCGGGTAGTTTGTTTTTTTTTTTTTTGTTTTATTTTTTATTTTTTTTTAGTTCAGTCCTCTACATTTCTAGACGCACGTTAGATGCTTTGAACTTCCTGTCTGTTTCTAGTGAAGCTTTTTCTCGCCTTCTAGTATCAAATTGTGTCCGAGGCCAGATCTGATAAATTTTTTAAAATTTTTCAGGCCCACTAATTTACTCGGACGACTGACAAACAATACAAGATTACCAGTCGAAGAAATTCTATGTATAATTACAATAATAATAATTCATCTCAAAAATTTAGACAAAAAGCGATCTTTGTCTCGCCATTCTAAATTAAATTCAACAGAAGATATCAAAGTGTTTTGCTTCATGGCGGTTTTCATAGTTCAAAGGTGAAAATTTTTCTTTCTTTTCTTTACTGTTTTCTTTTTCTTTTTTTTCCTTCTTTCCATTCTTTCTTTTTCCATTCCTTAAAATGTCCTGTAAACAATAGAGCCACAGACTCGGCACGCTAGGCATTGCTGCCGTTATATTCTATTCGTTTTGATGGCATGGGGTAACTATATTCAGGTAGGGTGAAAAATCCGTCTGCATTACTATTTAACCCATGGCTAAGGGGAGAAGAGATTAGTTCAAAATTTCTGAAGGGAATTTGCGCCACGAACTTAATTTGACGATTTCTTTATCCGAGCCGCCTATCCATTGCACAGGCTGCACCTTCGCCCCATGACATAGTTCAGTCATTGTGTGTCAAATCAACAAGTGTCTGACTATCACCGACACAGATCTTGTTTCAAATGTGGTACATTTACAAAGCTTCATGATAGAAATTAAATGGTACCTATTTTACGTCTCTAGATCAACGGGTTCTCGAGATATGATCCTTTGACCTTTGCCAAAATGGAAATTTTGGAAAATAGTCACAAAGTTTAAATATCATTATCGCATGTTTTTTGTTTTTTTTCAACTCACAAATCTAAATTATATACCATATTAAAGTAATTGGATAGACCTAAAAGGTGATCTGTTTATTTTATTTTATTTTTTATTTTTTTTCGTTTAAAGGTCGCATAAAATAATTTGACTTTGACCTTAACTATTAACCTTTTAATTTCTCAAAAAAAAACGTATCTTTAAATTTGACAACAGTACAAATTTTTCGTGGTGGTCTTTTAACTGTGGCCTGAATTACAAGGGTTTGGACCAAATTCAAAATGGTGGATTTTGATATTTGCCACTATATGCTAACATTTTCATATCTCCCAATATGGCCAAGTTGTATATCTTTAGAAAGCTCTTTAAATGCTGATTCACATTATCATAAAAATCAAGAGTATTTGGTTAACTGTTATACAAAAATAGATTTTTATATGAAAATAATTATTTAAAATGCCATAATGTTAAGATAACTTGAAATATGCAACAAATGATGTTAATGGCTAACAAATGTTTGTTGACGTTTGAGAAGGTATGCTAAATGCACAAAACAATCAAATTTTTAGTGTTTTTATATATATTTACAGATCGCGACATCTATCAAAGAGATGAAATTTAAATTTTTATTATTGCATTATTCCAAAATTTTAACACATCAGCAGATAGCTATTAATGTCAACAACTGATCACAAACAGTTATTAATTAAAAAAATTAGTAATTAATGTATAATATTATCCATAACTAGATTGTCGTTAAATTAAATCATAAATACGTAAAAAAATACGTATATTGTCGAAAATTCCTTTTTTCAAAATATAGCTATTTGTGCTATGTTATAAGGCTTATTGCCTAAACAACAATAATAATTTTTTTTAAACATTAAAGTATACTCTAATAGCTGCTGCGATCTGTTAAAAAAATTAATTTTGGATCTGCAAAAGTGATACATTAAAATGAATATTTAAAAAAAAGATTCCAAACATTTGAAAAAAAAAACTGATGATCAAATCCGTATTGATTTGATACGGTACGACCCTGTTTCTTAGATGAAACTAATACGTGCATAAATGCAAAAGAAATGCAGTTATACGTTTTTACTCTATCTAATGAGTATATTAAAACAGGCATAATGAGAATTTCTTTTGGCCACATTAATGAAGTGTCAGTTTGATACACACATGAAAACCAGGCATTTTGCCCAACACTCTACCGGGAAAGAAAAATGATTATCCGTGCTGTCTGTAAAGAAAGAGGTACACTGAATGAAAGATGGTGATATGTTTGGTGCATAGTCATTTATAGTCTGTGCTGGATTTGGTTAACATTATAGACACAATATTTGGCAAACACCTCATCCCGACAGTGACAGTGTCTATAAATATCTGATGTTATTTTTAATTCAGATACAGGAAAGGAAACAAAAGTACTGGCGTCGATGTCATATTGAATTTTTAAGAAACTGAAACGACCTTTATAGTCAATACTATAAAGTGTGTTCGTTTTTAGCACGTCAATACAATCAAAATGGATTGCTATCCTTATTCGTTTTTGTTTGGTTTTGTTGTTTTTTTTAATTTCAATATCTCTTAATGATAGCTCAGGTTTCGTTTTGTTTGGAACATGCACATAAGAAACACAACATCCATTTTTTTTTTTTTTTTTTTTTTTTTTTTTTTTTATGTATGATTATAGTTTAATTTAGTATTCTTTCAGTTTTTCATTGTTTTCATAACCATCAAGCTCAAATTATTAATGATCGTTCATTCACTTGTTTCTGGAAATCTAGCAGAAAATCCATGAAATGCACTCTTGTAACCATCGTGAAATATCTAATGACCTAAGATATCTATTATGCGGGAGTGTCTTTTTAAAATATTTGTCTGCCTTTTCTGAGATTAAAACAAGCCTTAATTTCGTGCTTGACAACTCTTTAAATGATTTTCCAACCCCACTTTTGTTGACAACTCCCCGTTTCTTGCATACTGGGAAAATGCCGCCCCTCCCCACTTATTTGTATTAGGCACATCAGAATATTATGGTTGTCTTCAGCGGCAAACAAAACGACGGATAGGAAGATTGCACCATTCATCTAAATTGGGAGGCCTTGTATACAAAAAAAGAAAAAAAAATTCAAGACTTAAAACTAACATCTACTACAAGTATTGGTTGAAAATATGCAACTACCTCACCCATTAAGCAATCCTGATAGAATCTCATGTCATGTCACAATAAGAAAGATTTTATTTTTCAATTCTATGGATATAACTAAAGACCTTAGATCTCTTCATAGGACTACTTTGACTTAGATTTACAACGCCAGTTTCACCAGAGTCTGTTCGAAACGTATGTAGATATTTTTTTAAATTATTTACATTGTTCAGGTCCTCATATTTATTGTCATATTCACGACGCTTCAGTCGTTTACGCTCCGGCCTTCTTCAGGTGATTGGAATTTCGAGCTGAACCTTTTATTTCGTCCACAGGGATAGTTTGTTCTAGTTTTACCTGCCATGTCTTTTCCGGATATGTTATCTCCCTTTAGCTCAACACTCCAAGTTTTTGTTCACCACTGCAGTAGCCAGGTATTGAACTCTCAACGCTTTAGGTCAAGTCATGGGATCAAACCAGCGCTTTTATCCACTGGCCATGTGTCCTTGAGGCATTGTACGTGGAACCAGAACAATCTCTGTTGGCGAAATAAAGGATTCAGTTCAAAATTCCAATCGCCTAAAGAAAGCCGGAGCGTACAACGGCCGAAACAATTACAATACCTCATCTCAGAACTATAGAAAGATATTTTACATTTATAAATTTAAAAGTTTCAATTAATAACACTTGATTTTCATCAGGTTTATAGTCTATGCTAGTTCATATTCAATCTCCTACCTAAATATTAAGAAAAATTTAGACGCTACACATAACTTTAGTCTTAGCCGTTTGGCGATAGCGAAGCTATTAATGCCACTATAAAAACCAGGTATTAATTATGTATTAATTATAGATATTATAAATGTATTAATTATAAACCTGGCATTAATTATAGGTTTTAAAATAACTATTGTTATTATTTATAATATTTATATGTGAATTATTGCCCTCCTCTTTATTATCACAACGTTTCGATTGTTGTGCCCTCCGACCTTCATCAGTTGTATGTCGATCCAGGTAACCTACAGTACTGAACCTTTTATTTAGTCTGCGAAGGTAAACTTTTCTCGTTCCACTATCAATGTCTAGGGTTATCTTATATTCTTATTTTTAGTCCTGCCCAGTAATGAGGGATTGATCTCACAATAACTATATCACCAAATTCACGATTCAACGCTTTCATCCACTAGGCTATTGTCCTTTGGGACAATTTTCTGTGAAGATCTTAGATCTTATACCTAACCTGCCTGCTACTGAAGCTTGCCATGCTTGAATTTTCTTTTGCTATTCTCCTGCAGTCAAGCCTGACAAACAGCAACAGCTGCAGTCATAACAACAACAACGATGAGGACAATAGTCCGCATATAACTAGCATAAATAACTCCTCATCCCCAAAATTTAGACGGAAATTAACAGGTATTAATTCTAGCTACCCCATTAAAGCCCAAAATCAAACGAGTTAAATGGTAGAAGAATAATGAATTAATAATTTTAAAATGTGTATTCATAGAATGACTGGGTCTGCTATATCTTATTTAGTGAATAGGCTCCTTTCTTTAATCGTTCTTAATGGATGCATTCCATTCTATATTCATATTCCATTCGTATATAATGTCATGCATGGCCGGATCGATAAGTTCATAGTTATTAACTGAATTTTTAATCTGAAATGTCCAGTGTATAATGTTCGATCTCAGCTTAATTTTTGTCCGAACGTCTAAAATGAAGAATTATTAAACACTGGTTTAATTGGACTAGTATACTTATCTTAATTGTTACAATCTCTACGTTACAACCATTGCACTCTCTGGTCGCCTTCAGATATCTCATAGCTTATTCAAGGGATCGGGTAGAAATCCTCAAAATGTTACCAACTCAGACACCTGACGGAAGCCAAAGGTTACAACGGCCAAAACCTGATGATAATAAGGACACTAGTCCGAGTGAATAGGTTTAATGTTAACAGCTATACAAACGAAAAAGTAAATATTGGAAAATAAATATTTGTGTAAAAATGTTTACGGATATTCTCTCTCTCTCTCTCCATATCTCTCTCTCTCCATATCTCTCTCTCTCTCCATATCTCTCTCTCCATATCTCTCTCTCTCTCTCCATATCTCTCTCTTTCTCTCTCTCCATATCTCTCTCTCTCTCCATATCTCTCTCTCTCTCTCCATATCTCTCTCTATATCTCTCTCTCCATCCATATCTCTCTCTCTCTCTATATATATATATATATATATATATATATATATATATATATATATATATATATATATCCATATCTCCATATCTCCATTCCAAGTGTGCTACTTATGAGCACTACTGTGGCTTTAATGTCTCCGTGATCGATTTGAATGTATAAGTAGAAGAATGTATTTTCTGTTTTCCACAACAGCTTTTAAGTTGTGTTCATAAAATTTCGGTTATATTTAACCGTGAAAATTTCATGGTCTTCCTATTTGAATTTTCTTTTGAATCTTAAGTTAATGATTGAAAAATATCCTTGCTAGTCCCACAACTATAAAATACTCGTAGAAATTCCACTGTCACCTCGTTAAATATATGAGTTTAAAAACTTATTTAATGACCTGCATTCCCATATTTTGCTAAGTGGATATAAATGCAGAGTTGAAATTGGCATGTTTTTCCATTTCACTAAATCGGACGTTTAACACGGCAGTGTTACTGCTTTGCTTTCTTTCTTCTTCACTTCAAAACAAACAGCGTCTCTGGCATGTCCTTCCTCGTGATCAAAACTGAATAGTCCGTTATTAATGGGGTATTGGCAGCGAGAAAGTAAAATATCCAGATTAAAAAGTATACTGAATCATCGATTGTCAGAAAGTCAATGAGCCTAACAGTGTACTTGAAAAATCAATTTTCCTGAAAAACTGAAAATATTTTTTTCATAAAATTCAACAGACAATAACGCTAACTGTTCGATCAATCGATGGCGAATGTTTCCTTGTAAGGAAACGGCTAATCTCAACATTTACCATCTGTACCAATTGGTGACTTTCGTCAAAGAGAAAATGAATATCAAACCGATCACCTCATCCAGGCGAAAAGATTGCACTCCATATCGTAGACGTAGCTGACCCAGAGGACCGCAGAGTACAATTGAAAGAGAGCAAATAATTGAGAAAAATAGTAGGATCTTGCTCGGGAACCACGAAAGTGCCTATAATAGTTTACACACACTATTGACAGAACAGTTTTATCGCTCTTTCAAGTTTTGAAGGCATAATAACCTCCGCTTCCGCTCTTGTCTCGTTGATCTGTCGTTTCCGGTCCCAGCGCTATGAAAAACGGAGTATTCTTGACGTCGTCACTTTTTGCCCAGTGGTCACCGAGATTTCTGGTGTAAAATTTTTATGGCCGTGGTAACTTTCTCCACTGAAAACCAATTTCAGTGCACAATTCAAACTCAGTTGATAACCAACAACGGATTTAATGGAAAAAAATATTCATACTACATAAAGAGTAAAGAATTATTAATCTTTCTGTGTAGCCTTGTTGACGATCTTTCAGCAAGAAGATTATTCTAATAGTATTTCATAATAATCTGAGATTTGTTCTAGTACTGTCTATCCGGACTTGTGTTTGTGGGTTCGTTAGTGATATAAACAGTAGCAGCAAGTGGGAGAACGCTTTATAAACAGACTTCGCCTATCTTGTCATCTCCTTTATATAGTCATGACCTACTTTTGCCAAGTAACATACCTTTTAAAATACCGTCAAGCCGAAACCCTGGTCTGGATTTTGGTAACAATGTTAAGTTAGTTTATATTACCACCTGCTATAATGGATGTTCCCATCCTAACCATTCATTTAATGCCTAATGCAAAGTTAATCTCGATTATATCATTATTCCCCACCCCTTCTTACAGGTGCTATCCATTTCATTAGGTTGAGTAAATTCCGTTTTGGGACCCAACTGTAATGATGCATGTATAAATCTAACTCCTACTAATAAATGATAGTTAATAAATTTGGATTACATTAACATACCTTAGGTTTTGCACAGCAGTGGCAGCGTACACGGTGGATTAAGTGAAACTATTGTTCTCTTCCAAGACAGCAAGAATAGCACGACGGGGACTTTTGGAACTTTGTATGTTCTAACCCAGTCGCCATATTCGCCTGGCCAATTATTCCCCTTTTCAATCGCTGCAGAACGCTTTGATGGTGAAAGCTTTCTCAAATTAAAGCCAAATTCAGAGTTCTTCGAAAAATATTTTCACACGAAAAGCTGAATTTTGCTCAAAATGTATCGAAATATGCTGCTTGATAAGTGGCAGGGTTATTCCAAATAATGGTGAATAAAATGCAATTGTACTTCATTTTTTGAAGAATAAAGTTGATTAACAGAAATGGAAATTATTTATGACTCAACTTGATTGTTGTTGGTAATGTTCGAAGTCTTCAAATGATGGGGTTGCTGTTACTTAAAAAAACAAAGGTGGGGGGAAGCACTAACCAGAAAATTGGGAATTTTTAAAACTAAGGTACGTTCGGGAAGGAGGCGATACAATCTTTGGGTCATTTTTCCTTCTTTCTCTCCTTTCCTACATTCGTTCTTCGGCTACATCCACCTATGGTTTAAATAGCAAATAGATTATTATTGTTATTACTACCACCTTATATGAGAAAGTTATAACAGGATTTTCTGGGACATGTGAAGAAACATGTGGAATGTAACACCCTTAACATAGCGTAAGCAAAAGAAGCAGGGGAAACTGCGAGTAAACCTACTTAACGTGTTTGAATTGATAGCAAAATAAGGACAAAGAATCTAGCTACTTAGAGTAACAGGGCAGGAAGTTCTGTAGAGCCATTAAAATGTACTGTTTTGTACAAAAAGAAAAACTTCATTGTCCTTTAAAAATTAACCCTTTCCATTTCTGTTATTTTGACTGGATTTTTTTTTAATAACCCAATATGATAGCAGTCTTTTGAACGAATGTACACGTGGAAATAGAATTTAACATGTACACAGAAGACGTCTGTTAGTTAGCTTGTGTCAATTAAACGAATTATTCTTTGAGGCGAAAGAAAGCTATATAAATAGAAGCTCGAGTCAAGATGACTGCGATCATTTCTTTTTCTTGCTTATATACCACCTTATCTCACCGATTTGCCTCACTACCAGTTTCCGGAGAACTAAAAACATACAAAAATACAGCACTGTCCACAATTGCTCAGTGTAAAAAGCTATCATTGCTGCTGCTGCTGCTGATACCGTTTTAAATGTATCGTATGTGTAAAGCCCATCAGAGTTAGCGAGACCCGTTTCACACACGACCCGACAGACATTTTGTGCCGCACGAAGCGCAACTTGGAGTAAGGAAAAGAAAAACGAAAGAATTTAAAAAGAAAAAAAAAAAAGAAAGAAACCATCCCTTCACCATAAACTGATAAAATAACGGGACGGTACATCGACACTCAAAACAACGTTTTTGAATTTAAGAATAATCACAAACTAAGATCGCCGAATGTCAGCGATGAAAGAAAGAAAGAGAAAAGAGATGTTTTCGTTTGCTTACCTGCTTGCTTTCGTCAAAAACCCTTGTTGATTTGGCAGTTAACAGTGCACGCTTTCAAAATCACACACACGCACACGTTTCTTATTTTTACTTCACATTACTTTTAAAAAGCTAATTTATTAAAAAGATAAAAAAAAACGTAAAGGTGTTTGTTAAGCTTCTTTCACATTGAAATGATTTGTCATTTATATTTCAAACAGTAACGATTTATCAAAACTGTTACTATAGTGTTTAATCGCTATATAAACCCTGATAAGAATTTTTATTATAGTCAACACAAATCACCAAGCGATCCGAAGCTGTTTATCGAATGAAACCAAAAGGAGTTTTTAAATCACCGTGGATTTTTTATTATAATCAAAAAGATAGTTATTTTTTTTTTTTTTAATTCTACAACTGGGCAAGTTCACCTTTTAAGAAAAGACATCAGAGGAAATATATATAAATTTTACAATAATAGACATAATAATATTGAACGAATTCTTAATTGTTGCACCTCAACAGTTACCCACTGAAGTAAGAAGCAGTAAACAAACTTGAAAAGTGTTACTTTCAACGCAAACAGGTAGGTATTTAAATAATTTAATTAACGTTTAACAATCTTTTACATTATATTTCACTTACGGAATATACATTTATTCTCCAGTATGATTCAACAACATACTTCTTCCACACCTGGAACTGATTCAACAAAAAGAGGCATTATTACGAGAAGCGCCTTCTCCACTGTTAACAACTGCAGAACAAGCAGTGCGACTACAAACCTGAATAACACTAACAATTATTCTTCAACGTCTGCCGTTGCAACTTCGATATTTCCAAACACAGAATGCAAACCGGACTGTCCGAATAGATCGGACATTTCCAGACCACTGCCCGCGTGGTTACGCTTCTATGTGTACGGACTTCACGGAGTATTTGATGAAGTTTTCTTCACGGCTCTCTACGATGTGTACCATGCTAAGAAAAGCAATCGCCAACTCCTCGGATATTCTACTTTATTTTCGTTCTTCATCTATGCCAGTTGCAGCTTCTTCGTCGAACGGCTATACATTCGACTCTATTATAAGTACGGTGTACCTGTATATATAAGGATTCCAATTTATCTTGTGGTGTTGTATACCTGGGAATTAACAAGTGGTTTACTCTTGCGACAGTTGGGGGCCTGTTCGTGGGATTATTCACATTATGATTATAACTTCATGGGACTTATCACATTGGAATATGCACCGGCCTGGTGTATCCTTTGTATCTTACAGGATATCATTTCTGATTTTTTGCTCACACTTCGATCTGTGAAGGCCAAAAGGAAAATGGAATGAAAGGTTTCGTTTTCTTTTCTTTTTTCTTTTTAAATTGAACATTAGAATAACAAATATTGCAGTGATTTTTATTGACATTTTCCCCTAAATACATTGTATTTGATTAACGGAAATCTGTTTTTCCTATTTATAAAAATTGAATGATTTTTATCTATGTACTTTTTATGAATTAAATTAATAGACTATTTATATTTAACATTTTCTTTTTTTAATTTTATATTTTTAGCTTTTTTTTTATTTGTTTTGATTTGATTTTTTGTTTTTAAGGGTTTGATTAGTTTAAGGATTTTTTTAAGGGGGTTTGATTTTATTTTAAGGGTTTGGTTTATTTTAAGGATTTGGGTTTGCTTTCTAGGGCTTTTATGTTATGACAACTTTGTGACTGAGTTCAGTCAGTTGTGTGCCATGCATGATACAACAGAGGCGATCATGTATCTTTCGATACATGACTGATAAGGAAGATTTTTCCCCGCAGTAGGTTGTCATTTCTTTCTGCGGTAGACCAGTTGCCATCCAAGGGTATAGAACCAGGTCTGTTCTGTTATTTACCCATAGCTTGGGTGAGGAAGAGGATTCATACCTTTCCCAAGCACGTAAGTGAATGTAATGGATTTGACTGGAATTTGAACTTGGCTCTCCGGATTCCTCAATCCAAGTCGCTCCACCGTGCCTTCACCCATTGAGTTAGGATGCGAAAACCTAATATGTTAATTAAAATGAATGTTCAGCCTTTATATTTTCTGACCTCGTCATGTTTTTACACCAATAGTAATATATTTTCACTAGAGATAAAAAGACCGCAAGTTTTCTCCAGCATTCTTCTTTTTACTCTGTTTTAAATAATTGCCGTCGTTTGAATTGTCCTGATTTTTCCCAATATTTCCAATTCCTCTATCCGTTTTCTTCAACCTTGCCAGAGAACCGAGCAGATTGTGGAATATGAAAGTAAGCACTGATTTTATTCAATTCTTGTACCAGAATTTTTTTTCGCATCTGGGTAACAATTCGAAGTAGACTAAATAATTATGGTCACAAGTTTCACATTGCCAATAGTAGAGATTGAAGAGTTCAGTGGAAGTTCGCGGTCCTATTTGTATTGTAGAAGCTTTTCATTGAAAAAAAAAAAAAAAAACTTGTAATGTTGCATATTAATGCCATTTTCAAATTTCGTTCGCGATGTGACTAGCGAATGATCTAACGGTTTAATTTACTCCAGCTGGTATAAAGGTTGTTACTTTTATATCGCAGTTTCTTTCTTTCTACAAAGGTATTCAGTAAATGAACGCCACACACAAACACGTGCACATGCGCAGAGATATCTAGATAACCTAGAAAGATATTTCGCAAATTAATAATACGAATTATTATTTTTGCAGGTTATTGAAATTTGATTGGTCCTGTGTGATATTTTTGTGCATCTTTGTAAGCTATTTGCATCAGTTAATTGTAGCCCAGTTTGGTCACACTTGAGCTTTATTTCATGTTTTTAATATAAACCTCAATTATTGAACTATTAAACTATGTTGTCATACTTATAACTTTATGCGTAATCAATATTCTCTCTCTCTTGTGTGTGTGTGTGTGTATATATATATATATATATATATATACACACACACACACACACACGGGAAGATGACCGAATATCGGAAATAGTGCGTTTATAATCTTGATTTTCATGCTTCAATGAAGATTATAAACCACATAAAGTTACCGCATGTAGTGTTGATTCTTATATTTATTCTATCATATATATATATATATATATATATATATATAATTTCTAAGATGAGTAATTATTTACATTTCTGACTGTCGTGCATCGGACTTTTATTGCCATATTCATGACATTTCGCCCTGTGACTGGAATTTCGAACTGAATTCTTTATTTCGTACACTGTGCTAGATTGGTCTAGTTCCACGTGCCATGCCTCTTCCGGATGTCCCACTTATCTGCATTTAACTCAACCCTCCAAGTTTTTGTTTACCATTGAACTCGCAACTCTTTGGGTCATGTCACTGGATCCAACCAATGCTTTTATCCACTAGGTCATGTGTCCTTGAGGACATTTTTGGGACTTAAAAATTTAATGTCTCTAAACATTTTTTTTTTTTTTTTTTTTTTTTTTTTACTATGGCTCGTATTGCAATTTTGTTATTACATTTCTATGATTGGCGGCTTAGATTTTTGTGGTGCTGATTCCTTAAGTTTTCACATTTTCCAATGATGTTCACTTTTTTTTATTTCAAACTCATTCCACAGGGGCGGTGGTTTCTCTTTTCCCGCCATGTGTCAGATTTTTCTATTTTCCCTCGTCTAACAGCTTTACGTTGTTCTTGAAGTCTTACCTTAAGAGGGCGGCCCGTTTCTCCTTTGTTTCTTACTACTAGTAGTAGTAGTAATAGCTGGCCACTCGTATTCGAGAATACCCGTCTACTAGAGCGGCTAGCCAATCCTTATTGTAGATGCTTGCTCAGGCGCATTTGTGTTCGTTCAACACTCAACTATGCTGAGCAGACCTTCTTTAGTTTCTGGGAAAGAGCGTGTTATCTAGCGTGATCAACAATTTGAACAAGGTCAGCACGCTCAACCCCTGACCTATGACTTGGTGCTAGCACAGCTATTGACGGCACTCAAGGGTTCCGTCTACCCATTTTCATTCACAAGGTTTGGGTCAACCCCTGGTATGGTTTTCAGGCACTTTCCAAAAGTGCCGCACGCTGGGATCGACCCCTCCGATAGCACCAGGAAGTCTCTTTACTGAGAAATCGACCATGGTGAGATTTGAACCCGGGGCTCATGGTCAGAATGCTAACGTTCTAACCACTCGACCATATATTTCTTACCTACAGTTGCACGGAATGACGTAAACACAGTCGTTAGTCCTGTTCTTCTCTATGGGGGTCTTGGCAAGTGGAAGTAGAACAATCTACTCCAGTGGACGAAATAAAGGGTTCAGTTAGAAATTCTAATCACCTAAAGAAGACCGGAGTGTACAACGGCCGAAACGTCGTGAATATGACAATGTCAATAATTACAATACCTCATCTCGGGAATATAGTCAGGAATTGAAGGATCGGTACGGACCCGATATACCGAAAATATAGACAATTAGAAAAGCCCCACCAGAAGCTTGCACGAATATCGAATCATCAAACATACCTACACCGATGCAGAGACTTACGACTCATCGCTTCACCAAGACTTCCTGTCAATTCAAGGAAAGCCCGTCTGGTCGCAGAAAAGCGAGACACCCTTGTCCGAGAAAAAATCCAGTGCAACCCTTGGATAAAACAGAAACAGCAATCTGATATCGCCCAGAGATCGTCCGCTGCTTACAACATAAGCAAAATAAGCAGTACTCTACAATGTAACTACCCTAGATACATGGCAGCAGCTACAACAAAATGGGATAGAACGATAACAGAAGATAACAACACTCGGAAAGCAGCTTCGGTCTGTCTACCCTATGTGAAGGGATTATCGGAGTAAATATGTGGTCTATATAACATCAGGACGACCTTCAAAAGTGGTTCGACACTTTGCAGTAATCTCCCTCAATAGAGAACAAAATTGCAATATGAGCTCTGGTTAAAAAAAAAAAAAAAAAAGAAAAATGGTTACTAAGACATTAAGTCTATAAATCACAAAAATTCATACATGCAGTGGTGAATAAAAAGTTAAAGGGAGACATCTGGAAGCAGAATGGCACGTGAAACGAGAACACGAGAATATATATATATATATATATAGATATATATATATATATATATATATATATATATATATATATATATATATATATATATATATATATATAATATGTGTGAAAAAGAAAGATTTGTCACTTAGCTAGTTGATGCTACCTTCAGCATCCCGACTCCAGAGTTTCTTCGTCTATTTGCCAAGCGGTATCAGCAATTGACTGCTTATAATTCTCTTATTTTATTTGTTTTTTTTTTTTTTTATATGCATTGGTGCATTTCTTTGTAGTGTATATGCAGCTGTGCGTACATGTAAAATGTCGTGATTATTTGCCCCCCCACTTTTTACCTCACACCTTTTCTTTTGCTTTTCTCTGTTTTTTTACTTTTTCTTTGTATTCTTGCCATTCTACTTCCGGTTTTTCTAGACTGGCTGTCGTTAATGTTTGAACGTTCTAGTCTTTGCTTAACTTCGAAAAATTGAATTTCTTTTTTTTTTACATAAATAATTTTAACGCTTAAAGTAAATATTTATATATGTCTTTACTTGGCCATTATTTCTTTTTATTGAATTTGTATGCATATATTCATACGCTTATATATATATATATATATAACGTTTGAAGTAATTTTTATATATATTATATATATATATATATATATATATATATATAAATTACTTCAAACGTTATTTTTAGTTGATACTCAAATTTCAATAAGAAG
>CAHIKZ030000756.1:540000-542500 GCA_903632075.3 Acanthosepion pharaonis | reverse complement strand
CCGAATGCTGAAAAGCTCTCCACAGGAGCTAGCCTTAAAGTCCAATGCACTGTTACAATTTTAATTTTTTGTTTAATGTTATCAACTGCTAATTGGGACGAAAGATTTCATCCTCAACTGATCACAATAAATGATATAGAAGCTTGGGTAATTGTTATTTACATGTGAATGAACACTGAAAAAAGGTCAAGCTGTTACTGAATTATGTCTAAAAATATACAATACTATGACTCATGTTAAAATAAAAATGTAGACAGTTGTTTCAGTAAACATTAGGCTGAGTCATAAATAATTTCCGTCTTCATCACCTTTTATTCTGCATTTTTTAATTCGATAATATATTCCCTAAGTACCATCAAAATGGATGCATTTTTTTCTGAAATGAAAGCAAAAAAAAAATCAAGGAATTATCCGATTCTAATGAAATTTTTAGTATTTGTTCATGAATGAGTAAATTGTATGCTGAATAGGTTATTTAAAAAAAAACAACACTTTTTGGATATATTGCTATATTGCTTGTGTGCTTTTTAATTTTGGTGTTGGGGGGTATTCACGAAATATTTTAGTTATAAAGAAATCCCCGAAAATGTTACTTCAGTAAAAATTTATGCAGTATCAAGTGTGAACATACGGAAAATTCGTCTCGAACTTTACCAAAAAAAATTTAATAAGACTGTTGCAGAGAGTCGTTCGTCTACGTTAGACAATCCCCGCAAACATTAAAAAGATAGAGGTGACACGGCAAAGATAAGAATAACTAGAACGAGGTGATTAGTTTAATAGTAATAATGCCAAATTTCTTTGTTACTTTGATTTTTGCCAATAAAGAAAAGGTTTAGTGTTTTGAATTGCTCCGGTTGGTCGTGTTGAAAGTCGTCATCAGTTCGAGCTGAGCCAATAGTTAGTATGTTGGTGTTGTAACTGGAGTTGCAAGTATAGTGATAAACGGGCCTAGAAGCGGCCTGTGCGAGGAGTTAGTATAGCTAGCGGCTCGTAGGTCAGAGACCGCGGCCTAAGCTGCGAGCCATGCCGCTGGGCGTTGCTGTTTCAGCTTGGTCAGGCTGAAGGGCTAGTTACTCTGCTTCGCTATATATGTAGGAAGAAAAGACTTTGTTCGCTAAAAAGGGCAGTTGAGTAGCACCGGATCTTTTGGCTGATGAGAGCAGTGGGAATGAGGCAGGAGCTGAAGCCTGCTAGAACAAAGGCTGATGGTAATTCGAAGATGATGGTAGCTAGTACTACTGCTTCTGGCTGTAACCGTGGTCTGGCTGATCGGCTGCTGATGGAACAGATACTAGACACTCTTCCTCTTCGCCCAGACAGGGCAGGCCGTTGGCATTTACCAAAGACTTCCCACTGAGTTACGAATGCGACACAGGGTCACTTTACGTAACGTAGAGAACCCGAGCACGTACACTCGGACCACTAGTCAAAATTTACCCAGATTACGCTGGATCGGGCACAAAGCTTGTTTTAGATAATCAAGGCTGCGAAACAGATACTACAATATGCTCATTGTCTGTTGACCGCGATCGGGCAGACCATCGTATTTAGCAAAGATTTCCCAGTTTCAGAAACCAGACAAGCTAAGTTATTTAACGTGGTGAACCCGAGTGCGTACAGACGGGCCACTGGTCAAAATTTACCCAGTCCTCGTTTACGTCAGATCAGGCACAAAGCTTGTCTTCGTTATTTACCAAAGACTCTCCACTGAGTTCCGGATGCGACATAAGGTCAGTTTATTTAACGTGGTGAACCCGAGAGCGTAAACTCGGGCCACTGATCAAAATTTACCCAGTCTCCGCTTACGCGGGATTGGACACAAAAAGTTTATCTTCTCCGTTCTGTCTCTGCGTGCTGATTTAAAAATGAACAATCGTAAAGTAATTTTAAGTCACAATATATATTGCAACTAAACATCACGCAATCAAAAGGAAATGGTATTTTCTTTGGGTCGCCGTTTAATCCTATCTCCGAAACGACCCACAGAATTACTATTTTCGATTATACTGTTTTAGGTTTCCGTTCGCCAAAACAGACCAAAAACAGAAGCATGAGGCTACGAGAAGACTCGACAAATAAATTTTTGTCAGTTGGTGCTTGCATAATTTAAAACCCATTTTCTTTTGGATTGAGCAGAAAAAAGAATCTACACTTAATATTTAGTTTTAAAAAAAAAAAAAAAACTAATTTTTCAGTGCAATTTTGAAATTTGCTCTTCTGTTTCTGATTTGATTCTTATTTTATTCATTAAAGACATTTTTGAAGAATCAAATGTAAAGTTTAATGTAATTTTCATGTGCCACCAATTTTTTTTTTTTTTTTTTTCATTTTTAAGACGAATATAATATACAATTTAAATACTCTCCACTGTCGGTAGACTGATATAATTCAAAAACTCTTAGCATCAGAATAATTTAAAATAACTTTCAAAAAGGTATTTGAATTATTTAAAATGCTTTTTTTTCTCCAAAGAAGTTCATAGCAGTAATTAAATATT
>CAHIKZ030000756.1:525000-535000 GCA_903632075.3 Acanthosepion pharaonis | reverse complement strand
TTATAAAAAAAAAAAAAAAAAGCTTTCTTGTCTGCATTTTAAACCCAGCATAAAACGTTATGGACCATTTCTGTCAAATCGACTATATTTCATTTGGTGCCGTGACTGCTTTACGACATATTACAATAAGCTAGTTATCGATTGAGGAGCTATTTTATATTACGCTATGGCCCGTCAGTCAGCAATGTAAAATTAACTACTTACATTTGGAAAGTAGCAGAGGTATTTTTCTTTTTTTTTTTTTTTCAATTTTTTTTTTCTTTTTAATAGCAAAGGGGGATACATATCTTTTACTTTCTCTTTTTAAGAGAAATTACGGAAGGATAAGACACAGGGTTAGAAAAACATTGCGTTTGGCAAATCTATCTCGACTATCAAAATATCTATTAATGGCACAGCTCAAAAAATTACTTCAACCCACGCTAGACGTTTTGTTTTACTGCAAAATCCACAGAACAGTTAAGTAAACCGTCAGAATGATGTTGCAAGTAAATGCAGGTTTGTTTTTCTTTTTATAAGTAGTTCTCATTCGTCCTCGCCTGCAGACTCTAAAAACAAATCTTTCATCTATTCCTCGTTTTCTCATTCTTTTATTCGGTTATTCTCGGTTTCATCTTAGCGTTTGCCGCGCTTTGTTTAACGGCATATCAACTCCTTATCTGTCATTTAATGCCGAAATTTATTTTTTTCTTTTTTTAGCATTAGTAATTTCTTTTACAAAAATGCATTGTTGGTTTTATATATATAATATACACGTATGTAATGCTGGTATTTTTACTATGAAAATGTATTTTTATAACCACCCCGAGGCAGAAACAACAGCAATTAAGATGCGGCTCCACACTTCTCAAAACCTCTGGATCAGAGGTCTTGCTGCCGGATGTAGTTCATCGTCATAACCAGGACGCTTTACCGCACTTTGGTGGAGGAAGTCGTGGTTCTTGTAACAATTTTCGAATCATGTTAAAGAAATATCAAATTTAGTGAAATTTTTTTCATATTATGTGGCAAAAGCAGTAAAAAATGGAGAAAATGTTATTAAATGAAAGTGACATCATAATTGATGTTTTCAGTGTCTTTAATTGTACTAATTTCTTTTTATTTGACAAGCCATTTGAAGGAGTATATTATTTTCGGTTAAAATTTTTTGGTCAGACACTAAGTGCAGAGAGAAACTAACTCGTTTCACATATATCTGATACTGCATTGGCACCTCTTTAACTTGAAATGTATCTAGCTCGAATGATTCTAACTTTTGATTTATTCACTCTACAGTGACGTGAACTAGTGATATTTAAATAGTAAAAATAAATAACCCAAGGAATTCAGACAACTTAGGTTATTCAGACTTAAGTTATAGATATTCTAAAAATGTAACTTGGCATAAAACCAAATATCGTGCCAATATTCTTTACAGAGGAAAAGGCTGGCTGGCTACTTTGAAAAACACGAAGTATTTTTTTTTTCCACTTGAGTTTGAGCACTGATTTCTGTTACAGGCTTAAAATGTGAACATACATCGAAGTCCCTCAAACAATCACTCACCGGCTGCCCCAAGCCGTAGTTCGGTTACCGTTTGCATTGCTGTGAACAAAACGGGTAAAGACTCGTTATATGTTCATCAAAAGAAGTTGAGAACACACGGGAGAAAAAAGTCTTGAATACGGCAGTCTCGAGATATCACCTTGGTTAAAATAAAAAAAAAAAGTCAGTCAATTCCGGCAAACAGAGGAAGGAAAGTGCGACACTGAGATCTGAAGACGTATTGGGATAGCCGCGGATGCATTCCAAATGCTAAGCAGAGTATTGAGAGACAGAAAGTTTTCTTTGGGAACAAAGAAAAGTGTACTGAACTGTTACGTGATATCTCTCTTCCTGTATGGCAGCAAATGCTGGACAATCTTCTCAAAGATAAGGAAGAGACTTGAAACAACAGAAATATGGTTCTACAGAATGATGCTGAGGAGACCATGATCCGAACATATGAACAACGACCAGGTTTTGGAGAGAATGGAAACAAAAAGGAAACTCATACTTAACATCAGGAAGAGGCAGTTGAAATTCTTGGGGCGGGTAACGAGGAAGGCGGGGCTTGGAATATCTGATACCCACGTGATATATTGAAGGACAGAGGAAAGCGGCGCGTAAAATACTTGATGGGCTTGAGTAAATGGATGGCAGAACAGGATTTAGGAGATATAACAAAGACAAAAATTAAGAACTACAAGGGACAGGAAAATGTGAAGGGCCATGATCGCCTACTTCCTGAAGGAACACGGCACATAAAAGAAAGATATTCATGGATCAGTTCACCTGCAACTGTTTTAGGGGTAAGTAAGTGACACTAGGGACATCTTCGCTGCTACTTGTGTTTTGCCACGACAGGCTAACAGACCAGATTTTTCCTTTGGTCAGCGATTCAAACGTCATTTTGTAGTAAAGATTATGTAGTACAGATTCACTTGTGACTGAATCACGATGTTGTGTTACCAAATATGTTCGAATAGCATCTGATGTCGGAAAAGATAATTACCTAAACATTGATAATAATGTTAATAAGACGGCTAGAGAGAAGTATGAAGAACTTAGATGAGTATTTTATTTTTTAAAAATACTAAGTATAAAAAATATTACTAGCCTTCTCTCCGATTCTGAAAAGGAAAACTAACGGATGTTACAAAATGAGTCTTTACTGACGCGTCATGTTGCCAATTACAGACAAGCGCTGTGCATACAAATTGGCATGGAAGAACTTAAGTTATCCCGACAGAATCCCTTGAATTTAGTTTAAGCAATTTACGCTACGCAATTGATATTTCACATTCTATTAAATCAACGTCTGATATGGAAAGATTATATTGAATCAGTTGCTAAGTCTCCGGCTAGGAAGGTTGGTTCATTGTGTGGTGCTAGATATTTTCTCTCGCTAGACTCTACACATTTATAAATCTGCCATTCGTCCAGACTTTGAATATTGCTACCATATCTGGTCAGATGATCCTGCTGTATATTTAGAGATTCTTGATAAAATCCAAAGAATCAATGTTATTGGACCTGACCTGCACATCTCGGTTTCTGTCACTTTTCCACTCTTACAACGTAGCTTCCCTGTGCTTTTCTATAAATACTTTCATAATTGTTCTGATAAACTTTCCTCTATGGAACCTAGACTTTGAATTTAAGTGCAGTATTAGATTGGCAACAAGGTCTCATCATTTTACAATTGAAATGGCTGGATGTAATCGTAAGTTCTATGCTAATAGTTTCTTCCGTCGCACTTATCGCATGTGGAACTTCTTGCTTCCCTGTCAACCTTTATCTTCAAAAATTTAAATGAAATGTCAGTCGTGATCTTCTCTTAATTGTTGTTTTTTCTCCTCTCTCCTTAATAGAATTTTTCTCATTCTCTAGCACCGCGTAACCCCTTGCGTCTTAGTAGCTTTATTGTCTTGCTTGAGGTGAAATGGTTTAAAAAATGTATACAACTGCATATATAAAGAAGAAAGAAATGTCTCTTCAGTTCACCATAACTTGTAGAAATTAACTCAACAGGATGACGTATGTGTGACGTAATAGATAATCAGTTAATTTTGGGACGCAGACAGGGTTTAACAATGCAGAATGATTGCTGCGGTTGATACGTTAGGGTTTCCTCTGGCAACATTAGTGTGTACTAAGAAGGTGTGAATTCCGGACACGTCAGCTGCACGTGAATACCGCGGCCGCCTACAAGAGACGAAAGTCCGGGGGAGGGGGAGCCGGCAACTAGCAAGGATGGTAACCACCTAATGAAAGGGAATATTACATCAAACCGTTTAGCAATTCAATGTTAGTGCTTCTCAGCCTATCAGTCAACGCCCTGTACTGTAAACACTGCTACTAACAAGAGTATCATGATTGACAACCCGGATTTGGTTATTGTACTTCAAAAGGGCCCGAGAAGATCGGCATGTAACCGCAAAAGAACTGATACAGTGTTGCCTAGTCAAACCAAATCTCGTTTCAAGCATTTTTGGAAGACGGCCGAATTATGTCAGCAGGCGTGTACATTGGCGCGAAGTAAATGACGAGGTCTGAATTTAAGCTCGGCTTGACTATTCCTCACTAACATTAACAGTTACGCTAAACTGATTTTCCAAATCTTGAGGTTTCAAAGTAAACATCTGAAATTTGAAACTAGTTTTTGCTGTCATAGAAGTTGGCTTCTATGTTGGTGCCAGAAGTTTGTCGCTTGACTTTAATAGCATCTTAAGTTTTATTCCTTAACAGGGAATTTGTGAGCTAAAGATTTCCGAACGCGATTAAAAACATTCTGAAGCCGTTTGAATGAATGATTTAGATAAGAAAAGCAAATGAAATGATGTTTGTTTGTCTGTCTGTTCCATAAAGATAACTTAAACCCTCCAATCGAGTGCGAGTGATATAAAATTGATTCCAATAACGCTCAATTAACTTAACTACGTCAATTCCATGCCACTTTTGTATAGTCGGCATTATTTAGGTGAAGAAATTAGTTTGGGACACACACACACACTCTCTCTCACTCACTCACTCACTCACTCACACACACACACACACACACACACACACACACACACACACACACACACTCTCACTCTCACACACACACACACAGGTAAATGTACGAGCAAGCGTTCGTATAAAATATATATATATATATATTCATGAATCATTCATACAAAAAACAAATATAGAGGTTAATGAATTATATGGCGAGAATACTTCGTCGCAAACAATATAAGATACATCAACCCCGAACCTGTATATGAATGATATGATCTCCGTTTATAAATTCCAGTTGCATAAGGTCTTTTTAAATTTTATTTTTTTTTTTTTTTTTTTTTTTTTTACAAGCTTTCGTCTGTTCCTACAGACATCATCAGGTATGGAAGTAGATTTTGTTCTTGATTTTACTTCTCAGTAATAAGAGGACCACGAAAATAGATGTAATCCGAAAAAATGCTATGAGAAATGTTATTGTTTTGGAACGTGCAGTCGCAACGCTGAGTTTGAACTTAAATTTTAAGGTTCTGCGTTTTTGTACAAATATAGCAATAAGTGAATTCTTTTTTACTGGTAGATTTTCCGTGAATATGGCATGAACTATATTGTTCAATAATTACAGTAATGTCACACTTATTATCCGAGAGTTGCACGTTGGATCAGTTATTTTAATTTCAATTAAAAAGTGCAAATATAATTTATAAATTCATGAATCATTCATACAAAAAACAAATATAAACAAGAATAAACAGAACTTGTTTTGACAGTTATCGTCTTGAAAAAGGTCAGCTGAGTGAAGCAGACCTCGCAAGAAAATCATGTCGAACCACCCTGACAAAGGTCAACTGAGTGGAGCGGACTTGTTAGACTTTTTAGATGAAATCTAACGAGACAAATAACGCTTGTCTTCTGTATGACAGTTGTGCCTAGCAACCGAAAAACAGACCAAAAAGGAAAGCACAAACCAATTAGACCGTTCACCCTCGCATCACTTCACTTGCCTACAACAGAAAATTTGCCGACTGCTGCAATCTCGCCCCATGATTTTATTTCGTGGGTAACGATTCAGCCAAACAATTATCTTCCATGCATTAAGCCACAAGCGTTCGACTGGAAGAAGCTGCACCCTGAGAACGAACCTCTGGCGTCTGATCTGAACTCCAACGCTACTCTTGTTCTCTATCCGCATGCAAGTTTATTTTTATTAGTAAATCTTACTAATTGCATTTGTGCAAATCAAATTGTCCATTATAACAATTCCTTTTACGATGTTAGTAATCATGGCTCTCCATATATTTTTGTTTCTTTATTTTAATTCAAAATGCCATGAACTCTTGGGAAAGATAGTGGAGCAGTATCAATCTGCTTTATCTCTTCTTGGTTAAGAGTAGTTTTTTTTTCTCCAAGACTAACTGCAACTGAAAGCTAGAGCCCCGTCTATCACCATATATATATATATATATATATATATATATATATATATATATATATATATATATATATTATCCAATACATTTTATTGCTCGCTCTCATAGCATTATGAACATAAAATCTCATTTCCTGTTCCAGTGACTTAAATAAGATCACGTTGTTCTTACTCTATTTCCAGTTTAATTCTAAACTTACAATGGTACACTTTGGTAGCGCCACGTAGATTGATCTAAGTTCTTCAAGTATTTCGCCACTGTCGTATAATTCATTTAACACTTCGGTAACCTTATCGATCTCAAATTCGTCTAAGCCTGTCGGCATCTCGATTACAATTATTTCATCTGGTTCTGTTGCTTTGTTTCTCTTCTTGAAGTGCCGATCTAAGCTCGGATTTTAATAGATTGAGATATGATTTTTATGCAGCTTAGGTTTCTCTTTTCTCTTGTCATAATAGATCTTTCCAATGTGTTTATTCTATCCCTGTAGTAAATTTCTCTATCCTGATTGTTTCTTGTCTAGATTTTTTCCTACCTGTCAATTAGCAGGTTTTTTATCTTATTTCTTACCTTTTTATGCAACTCATGGGTATACATCCATATCACGATGAAACGCTAATTCCCGTATGTTAAGTACCGTCGAGCCTGGTCAGTATTTAGATGGCGGATCGCTTGGGAATACAAGGTGCTGTAAGCTTGGATATTTAGGTAATATAGATAACGGCTCAGGATTGTAAATTGTATATCTGAGATCTAATTCCAGTCTGGTTCGTTATATTCACTTACGCGCAAATACCCTTGGGACAGATATGAATCCACCTCTTCAGCTAAGAGTTAATTAGTACGATTTGAATCAGTAAATAATTATCTTAAAAAAATTCTTACAATCAAAAATATTTTCTAGCTTTAAATAAACTGCAAAAGGTTGAAGCCGTAAAAAAGAAACAGCAGCATGTTTTGTTTTTGTTTGTGTATGTTGGGTGTTTTTTGTTTTTTGGGTCTCTCTCTTTTTTTTCACATTCATATTTTCCTTGCAATTATTTCTTTCGAAATTTCGTACAATATTTCCAGGCGTTACCTGCCGTCTCCTTCATGCGATAAAAGTTTAGACATTATTTTAAATTTCCCTAATTTGCGTACCGAATGTGACCGCTTCTACGATGATTGGCCTTGCTAACTTCTGAGAAAACACACGCACACACACCCCTCTTTAGAAATGTGAATTATTAAAGTTGGTCTTATTGCGCGTGCGTATTCTCTTAAACGATACTTTCTCTGCATTTCTCTCACTTCTAACATATATTTTGTCCTACCCTGTCGAATTGTTTCACATTCTCTTTCACCCGTTTTCTCTCTTTGCATACATTATTTCTCTCTCTCCTTTATACACTAGCCATTTATTTCTCTTGACACATCTTTATTCTCTCCTCCTCACTATCACAACTATACTATCTTTCTTTTACATTATTTCATTCTCACAAACTCGATCAACATGTTTTCCCTTTTATAAGATTTTCTTTTCCTAATTCGTTTAGCGGGAAGATTTTCTCGGCTTTAATCACAGAGAGAAAAAGCGGGAGTGGGGACGAAGCAAACACCCAGTGCAGTAAATGTAGCCATGACCTACAATCGAAAATTGCAGTTGAGTGTCATTTATGACGCATAACAAAATCATTTATATTTGGCTTATTCTTCTAGTTATTAACTGACTTTTTCTGAAAGTTTCACTGTATAATGTTTGGTCGATATTATTAACGGAGAATCGTTGCATTTATACATTGACAAGAAAGACGATTATATTTAAGAATAAATATTTTCTGCATAAATATTTTTCCCATCATAAGCTTACAGCCGTCCCGGCGAAAAAAAAAAAATACATATATATATATATATAATTTTTTTTTTTTTTTTTTTTTTTTTTAAGCATTACGCCCCGAGCAAGGCGTGAAGCCACTAGGATGCAGGGGTGGTGGTGCAGAAGATTTGGAGCAAGAGCAGATAGAAGAAAGAATGAGGAGAAGGATAGTAGGTAGATCAAGGTAACTGGAGGTGTCGATTGACATTACATTTGAATAGTTGGAGATTATAGCTCTCGGGGAAACAGTAATTGGGAAGGGTGTTCCACAGGCGAAAGGTGCAAGGTATTGGAGTAGAAGAGACGGCTACATTTAAAAGTTTCTACAGTGCAAGGGTGGGAGCGGGATGCCAGCCTCGTAGGGCGCTTGAATTCATGGAGTCTGGGAACCAGTGAAAGCAGCTCATCGGGGCAATTACCATGAAAGTATTTGTAGAAAAGACAGAGAGAAGCGACGGCGCGTCTGTGAGAGAGTGACTGTAGACGAGACGCAAGATCAGGGCCAATTATATTACATATCCGTCTCTGTATCTTGTCAAGAACTCCGAGGTAAACAGAAGGTGCCCCAGACCATATATGGCAGCAATACCGTGTGTCTTTAATACATTCTAGACCATCCATAAATCACTTGGGTTTCTTTGAAAAACATTTCATAATATAAAATGTTGAGGGAACAATTTTATCAATTTCGTTATTAATTACGCATTTTAATTTGTATTTAAAGACAGTAAAAGAAGGCTTATTGTTTCACTAGGCTTCTTAGAAAATTTGAAGTAATAGCTTAAAGTAGGTATAATCTTTTTCAAAATAAGCATATTTTTATTATGTATACTTGCTTCTACTTTCCATTTATTTCAGAATAAGTAGCGGCAGCAAATCAACGTGCATTTATTTTCCATCAATTCATGTGACACGTATAGCTTCTTCACCTTTCAAGTAATTGTTTATAAAAAAAATGTTCTAATATAGTGTAGTGAATTGTATAAATATATGGTGTTATGAATATTTAAATTTAATGTTATGTATCAGGAATGTTATTTTTCAAGCATAGTTGGAAAATAATATGCAAGCGTTATACGCGAATTGATATATTTGATAACAGAATGAATATCGAAAAAATACCGAATTTCCTATTAATAAAGTCTTAAAAACAGAAAAACGGCTCTAGCTCAAGTATCTTTTCAATAATTTTAATGGCATTTGGTACTCGGGAAAGGTTCAAATTACAATATGTTCCTAAATTGGTTTGGATATTATGTATTGTTTACACTGTATCACTGGAACATACATAAGATTAGTTTTAGTGTGTGTGTGTGTGTGTCCGTATTTGAGCGGAACATTACGTCTTTTAAATTGTTTATTTCGTCTACTGACCTGCGCATTCAATGAAACTTAATGTGTCCTCCATAATAAAATATGCCGGATTAAAATAAATACACATTAATTCTTTAGAAATCGGTGAGCAGTCGAATCCATTACATTCACTTGCGTGCTAATACCCTTTGGAAAGGTGTGAATCTTTTTCTTCTCCCCCCAGACTGGGTTCTATAGCCTTGGATGGCAACTTGTCTAGGAGGAGGACAACTCTGAATTCAAAACCTGTGGAGGGTCGTTTGGGGACCTTGTGGCACTTAGTGCACCAGGTCTCTGAATTCGGCCCATCAAAAGGTGTGGATGGTCCTGCACGAAACCTTCACCACTATAATCAAATCTCGTGTGCTGTTGTCGGGCTGTCGGTTTCCTGGGAGTTGATCTGCTTGACCCTCATACGTCGAAATCGACAAATATATATATATATATATATATATATATATATATATATATTATCGAACTTCTCCCGGAGTTTTGGAGATAGACCTCATAACCTCATATATATTCTGAAACTCAAGGTTCTAGTCATGGGATTCTTGAATAACTACAGCCATGGCAAAATACTTCATTTTTGCTAATCTCATTTTTTTTTTATATTCGTACCGCTTTCAGTTATTGTTACTATCTCTGCTCCAAGATCAAACTTACAGCTTTGGCTGTAATACAAGACAAAGAACAGACTCTCTTGTGTACTTATGGTTAATATATCCGACACACATAGTTCCAAACTGTCAAAAACTGGGCTGTATTGCTAAACAATCCACTCAGTCTCTCAATGTCGCCATTTTCTTTTAAGCTTTTAAATAAATGGATTTTTTTTTTA
>CAHIKZ030000756.1:402500-517500 GCA_903632075.3 Acanthosepion pharaonis | reverse complement strand
TCTCTCTCTCTCTCTCTGGTCTTGTATTGGATGAACATTAATATTTAAAAAAGAAAATCTGTCTTCGTAAGTTATCTGCCATATTCTACATGCAATTCTTTCCTCCACTTTTATACGTATCTACACATCTAATTCCCTGTACAGCTTATTTTAGTTTAATCATGCCGAATATCTCGCCGACCTTCAACTCTCTCTCCTTTCGCACCACACAAACCTCTTCTTGTGTGCGACTATTCATCTGTTTATTTTAGTCTGCTCTCACTCTCTCTCTCAAACTCGCACACCTCTCATATATATATATACACACACACACACATTTCAATAAATTATAAGAACTATTTTAAAAAGCACGAAGTAACTACTCGATTCTGTATTGTCATTCTCTAACTCCCCAGGCTGCTTGTGGAAGTAAAAAAAAACAAAAAACTTAATCTCTCACTGATGCAGCGCCATTTTATATTCTTAATTTCGTGCATGCGCGTTCCTCGTTTTTGTCGGTTGTATAGTAGGGTCTGTTAGATATTGTCTGTTAGAAAAAGAGCACTATGACGCAATTCACTCTGCCAGAAATTTGGAAACGGCATGCTGTACTGCTTGGCTGTCGAACCAGAAGCTCCAATATGAACATTTCAAAGAGTCTGGGTGTCAATCTGAGGGCAGTGGAGAACATTCGGAAAAAGTTAAATGAGTCTAATGGTGATCACGAATGTACGTCATCTCGGAAAACTCACTAGTTCTGATAAAAAAAAAAAAAAAGACTCTCGAATTTGTTGGGGAGGGCCTCAAACTCAACATGGAGCGCCTTGAAGAGGTCGCACTGTTCTGGGTCAAGAGGGTGGCTGCTGGAAGACCCTATGTCTGGCCACAGGAGTCTGCACCATGCCGCACAAGTAGACTGTCAGACAATTTCTGCGACCACATCATCCCTATACATCTAGCTACCTCCTAGATTATATGTGGGGCGCAGTTGAGCGATAGACCAACAAAACTCTTTATAACACCAAAGATGAACTGAAGGCAAGGATTATGGCAGCATTCACCAACCTAAACAAGGCGAACGCCCAGAAGAGTTGCAAGAGATTCCGAAGTCGTCTGGAAGCCGTGGTTGCAGTCAATGGCGATTTTTTTTGTGTAATTTTGGTAAATATATCTGTTAAAATTAGATGCCAGTGTTATTTTCATTTTTGCATAATGTAGACGACAATTTATCTATCGCACTCTGTATATTTGAAAAATTAAACCGTGTAGTGTCATTAATTTACATATTTGTGGTGTTATTATTATTATTAGCTAGATTCGAAGCGTGATAATACGTACTTCCGTGCATACGTTCATCCCAACATTTTTTTTTTTTTTTTTTCATTTAATTTTAATATTTTTCTAATTTTTCCTCCTGCCACAAATAAGACATTCAATCCTTTATCAAAAAATAACACCCCTGCAAAATCAAAACTAAAAAGAACCAACATTATTTACAAGTTCAAATGCCCCTTAAAGAATTGTGTTCCTGGTAAAACCAAGCTCATAAATAATTACATTGGTCACACTACTTGCCTCTCCAGACGACTTACGTTTCACCTATCCGACCACAGCTCCATTAAGACTCATTTAAACACGGACAAAAACCCACCATCCGAAATATACTAGTCGAAAATACAAGCATAATAACCTCATCAACAAGCAAAAGAAAAGAAAAAAAAATTAAAAATAATGGAAGCCCGAATAATAAAATAAAGAAAAAACACAACACTCAATGCTAGATACATACATAACCAATACATTCACTTAAAAATAAAAATAAAGTCATCCTTGGTAATGGCTAAAAGTATAGCCGAAAGCGCCCCGACATGCAGAACTTTTGGACAGTTTCTAAAAAATGTGTGCTCGAGTCAACCGTTGTACGGTTTTCAGACCCTTCCAACGATGGCGAATGCAGGGATCGTCGCCCCCGACCGATATTACCAAGAAGTCAACTCAGTCACGTGGTTAAGTGTCTACGGATTTACTTAACTGATGTAAATTAATGACAACATGCCAGGTTAATGTTCCGTAAGATTATCGAGCTAAAACTTCCTGAAAATTCTTGTTCACTATTACTATTACTATTATATTTATTCAGATTTTTTTTATATTATTCTATACCTAATTATTGCATTTGGTATCCCAACGCTTGTACGAACACAAGACAAATTAAATAAAAAGCTTAATCGCAATAACTTGTCACTTGCATATCGTAGACCTAAGAACCTAAAAGAAATCATAGGTAGTAACTACATTTCAGGGGACAAGGTAATCCGTAAGGAACTGAGAACAAAAACAACAGGATTTTCCCAACCATGTAACAACAAAAGAAGTTTATGTTGCAACCATATTAAAAACACGAATTCATTCACTAGCTCAATCACTAAATCTACTTTCAAAATCTACCACGATTCTAACTGTAGAAGTCAAAACATAATTTACCTCCTAGAATGCACACTATGCCAGAAACAATATGTAGGAAAATCTGAATGGCCCTTTAACTACAGAATTAATAATTATCGTAAGCGAATTAAATCGACTCCCTATGAACAATTATTACCTGTAGAACAACATTTCCGCCTAGAAAAACACGATTTCAAAGCCCATGCCAGATTCACTATAATTGAGAGAATAGAAAAGTTCAGAGCAGATAACATTAGAAAGATTTTAGTGTCCCATGAAAATAAGTGGATACAACGTCTAAAAACACAATTCCCAGCCGGGCTAAATCATAAATTTAACAATATATAATAGTAACAATCAACAAATCAAAACCTACCCACATTTCTCACCCACACAAGACAGACATGCTTACGGAGGAATGGAGGCCTCACACTTATACACTCACCCACACGATTATACACACACCATACTCACTCACTCCCTAATGAGCCAAATGATAACGCACACCTACAGCAATACACACGCTTACACATATCATACTCACTCACTCCCTAAGAACCAAATAACACACACACAAACACTAAACAGAGACACATCCCCTCACCAGGTCCAATAAAACTGTCAAACTGACCAGAGAATTCAGGATAAAATGTATCTATCCAGTTCTTATCTCAAATAACAACTTAAGAGACTGTTTGACCAACACAAGGAATGTTAAAAGATTCATGTGAAAAAGATAAAAAAATAAAAAAACAAATGAAAACTACAGACAAAAGTTCATTTTCTCCAACAAAAGACATTCATTTCTGTAGTTCACTGCTAACAGCAAGCAGAAATATTTAATTTCTCCTCCCGATGATGGCCATTTCGGTCGAAACTAGTCGAGGAATCTAAATGGAATAATAATAATAAAAAAAAAAAAAGAATATTAATCTACAACCCAGTGTGTCTAATGATTTTAATTTTTTATTTTTATTATTGTTCAAAATATATATATATATATATATATATATATATATATATATATATATTTGTGTGTGTGTGCATGCTGATCGAAATTTGAACGTCTTAACGAGTTGGCATCTATCTCGTTAAGCCTACTTTCTATCTCGACCTGTTAGTATCTAGCTCACGGGCAATCCTATTTTGCATGGCAGACAAGCATAACAAATTAACTTTAATTTCCCTCGTGTCCCACTGTTAAAAATTCTTCCCATTCATTTAAAATTTTAATCTAAAAAAAAAAAAATACACAAGTGCACTTTATAGATAAAACAAAACAAGAGCCCTCAAGCTTTTGGCGATTCAAGGATTTTAGCTTCTCGAATCCCCCCCACCACCACCACCACGATACATGCTTCAACTTGCATGGTTTCTATATACGCATGCGTACTACGTCCATGCTAAGTAATCAAGCACATTTTATACGTTTCTGTTTTTATAAGTGCCTTCGTTTTTTAGATAAAACAAAAGTTTTGTAAAATCCTAAAAACAACCCTTGGGTTATTTTGTATTATCAGCATTTCAATAAAGAGTCATTGTCTGATATTTTGAAATAAGATATTGTTAAAATTCAATAATTATTTACTTTGAGAAATGTTGTTTGGTGACAGTAGAGGGTACTTGTCATTAATTAAATATATCAATGTTTCGTTGTAAAGGTTGACTTTTTGTGTTTTATTTTATGGTTTATCTACCTTTTGCGGGTAATTTACAAAGAAAATATTTTTAGATTTTTTTTTTTTTTAGAGATAAGGATTTACTGATACAGGTCCTATTAATTAACTCATGACTTAGGCATGAATTCACCTCTTCCCCTTCTCAAAGGTATTTGTACGTAAGTGAATATAATGAACTCGACTGGAATTGGATGTAGGCACCCCGATTTCCAATTCCGAGCCGTCATTCATTGCACCACCCTCACGTCTTAGTTTCTAGCATCTAGGTACTGACCAGGTTCGACGTTGCTTAACTTCGGTGATCGTACGAGAACTTGCGTTTCAACGTGATATGGCTTCGTTGTAAAGAAAGAAAAAAGATTTTGTTTGTGAAAAAAATTGAAGGCGGTATAATTTATGAATATTGCACGCCTGTTGATATATTATTAGGATGCACGGTAGAGTAATGGATTGCGGCTCCGATTGAGGGATTGAAGAGCCGAGTTCGAATTCCAGTCGAGTTCATAAGAGATGCATTTCTTGGGAAAGAGATGCATCCAGCTCTTTACCCTCCAGTTGTAGGTAAATAGGACAAACTGGGTTCTATAGCATTGTCTTTGAAAATAAATAAAGTTGAAAATAAATAAAAAGTGAATAGAGAATGATAGTGACCTCTATCCACCCCGCGAATCAATGATATATTTTTAGTTTGGTGGGTAGTTTATAACAACAAAATAACGATGGGAATTTGCTATTCAAATCGATTAATGAATAAATGAAATTAAATATGGTATCTTTGGCCAATACTTTCTCATTTATACAGGTTTTGTAGAAGTCCAACGAAAGCTCTTTAATATTTTTCATTAATTTTAGGCTTATGGCCACATCATGTTAAAACACCGGTTCCCGTACGATCAGTGAAGTTGAGCAACATCGAGCCTGGTCAATACCTAGATGGGTGACCGCTTGAGAATATCAGGTACTGTAAGCTTAGATGTGCGGGTGGTGTAATGAATAATGGCTCAGAATTGTTAATCGGAGAGTCGAGTTCGAATTTGGGGAAAGGCAGGAATCTACCTCTTCTCCTCCTCCTCCCCCCAGTTATGGATTAATTAATAAAACTTTTATCTCTAAACTATTATCTCAAAAAAATTCTTACAATCTAAAATTATTTTCTGGCTTTAAATAACCTGCAAAGGGTTGATAACTCGTAGAAGACGTATCGATCAATCAAATTTAATTTTCTCTTCGATTCGGACCAATTTTCTGGTTTTGGAGGAAGAGTTAGGACATAAGTTGTCTGTATTGAGATTTGTTGTATAAAATACAATTATAGCACAAGACCGAAAAGGGGGAATGGGTTGAGGCTTGTCTTCACTATCTTATACCTACCTAATCCGATTCATGGTCCATTCACTCGTTACAATTTGCACATTCACCACAAGAACTCATTCCGTCACCAATTAATTCTCCACAATGCCGCATACTCTCGGGGAACCTAAAAAATGCACCCCCATGACATAAAAAATTCATACATAAAAATCTATGGATGATTTACAATGAAAGGGAAAGTGATGAACCCAAAACCAAACTAAATATCAAAACAAAGATAACTAATCTTAGTAGGTCCCGTCCAGCCCTCAAATAAAAAAGAGGCCGCTGTATTCTCCCTTATAAAAAAAATCAAGTGGTTCTCTCGCTACGGGAGAGGGAAAGAGGGGGGATAAATACGGACAAGGGGAGTAAAAGTTAACCCAGTCGAGATGAAAAGGTGTGCCAAAAAACAAACTGGGGAGGTTTGGAATCTCAACTTGGATACAGCCGGGAACAACACTAACTAGGTACACGAAGCTTGTCTATCTTAACCAGGTGAGGATTCCACAGGAAACCACCCCGACGTGAATTAGGTAGACCTATAAAAAAAAAAAAAAAAAAATCTAAGCTAGCGCCGTTCACACGAATCAAGCTCACCTCAGTCCCTCCCACCCACCTTTCGCTAAAGTCTGTCGAGACCAACAGTTTTCTATCAGTTCTAATCTTCATCTTGAGCTGATGTTCAAAGAATCGGATCAGATCCTGATGAGTAAGGCGGTTGCCTCGCAAGACTTCCTCCTGTCCCGTCGTCTAAATCACCATCATAAGTTGTCTGTATTCCGAGTGCTTTGTTGCAGATACTGCTTTTAGCGCAACAAAAATTTTCATATTTAAATGGAAAATAAACAAACCTTCCACTGCTTAAAAAAATATTTTCACAAAAATTACAATTTGGGGAAATTAAGAGTGTGGGTGAGTGAAACAGTCCCGGCAGTTTCGGTGGAAATGCATCTTCAGGGTGGATTAAGAGTGTTAATTTTACTACTTGCCGCATACTAGGTTGAAAAGAAAGAGGAAGATAGGGTCCGAGATTTCACGATATTGGGTCCTGAAAATATTTATTATATAAAAAAAAAAAAAATTAAACCAATCTCGATTAGAGGCTAAAAAATCGTGCGAAGCCTATCATTTAGCCATGTAGGTGGAAAAAACTCTTTCGATAAGTGTAAGTACTGTTTTAAGCACTCTTTTCTTTGTTTCTAACGAAATTTTCTTATCTCTTAATACATTTTTATCATTTCATCACAAGCAAGGCGATAAAGGCGAAAAGGTTACTGAAGGTGAAGGAAATTGAGAAAACTTGACTGAAGAGAGAGGACAATAAAAAGAACTGAATTCGAGAAGAGGGATGACGATGATTGACGTTGCATTTTTTTTGACAGGAAATCAAAAAGCTGGAAGTAATTTCCACAGGTGGGACGTGCGAGCGAAGAAACTATTAAAATAAAACTTACAATTTCACTTAGTAATTTCGATAGTAAAATGATGAGACCTAATTGCCAATCTAGTACTACACTAAAATCCATGAAGTCGCGATAGCAAACAGTAAAGCTCATGAAAATAATCGTCATGAAGGTATTTATAGAAGAGAGACAGGGAAGCTACGTTACTGCAGTGGAAAAATGACTGAAGCCGAGACTCCAGATCAGGATCGATAACATTGCAGATTCATTGGATTTTATCAAGTTTCTCTATATACATAGCAGAAGCACCACGAGCTATGTGGCAACAATATTGTTTAGTTTCTTGAAGGCCTTTTTTTTTTTTTTTTTTTTTTTTTTTTACTGTTCCAATGTGCCTTCAAATTTGTCACATTTTCTGTCGTCCTTTACCCAGTCAAAATTTCTGTACCTCCTTGACTCTGAGGTCTCCTGTTCGTAGCTCACACCTTTGGCTAACGACCATGCATTCTGTCGTCCTGTAGTTATTTCTTTCTTTTCGCTTTCCTTTGCAAGAGTTCATGCAGTTTTCCTCCTAAGCCTGCCATCAACATATTATCATCTGTGTATATTGTTAAGATTATGCCCGCCGATAATAAATCCTGGTACTTGGTATGTCTTCTAGTTCTCTTGGGTGCATTTCTCTGTATACGTTGAAAAAGAAAAAAATGCATCCTTGTCTTATTTGTCTTTCTATTTTGTGTACTTTTATCACACGTAAGCAGTTTGTTTGCAGTAAACGTTAGGGATGTTTTCCTCGCAGTAAACGTTAGGGATGTTTTCCTCGCAGTTTAAAGAGGTTTTATGCTGTATCTTATCAAATGCTATTACGTAATCTATGAAACAGATATTATTCTTTTTGCATTTGCATTGCTTACTCTGATCATAAAGATGACATTTCTTGTTCCAGTGTCTTGAACAAAGCCACATAGTTTTTTTTTAAATCTATTTACGGCTTGATTCTACTACGTGCTCCATTCATTAGAATTCTAATTATGAGCTTAGTGTTATGTTGTTCATTAAGCTGATTGCCTGTTTATCTACCGAGGTCTTCCAGCATATCACCACTGTCGTATATTTTATTTCATTTCATTACTCTTGTTGATCCCGAATTCTTTTAAGGCTGATAGCATGTCTATTACAATCCCATCTGGTCTTGCTGTTTTGTTTTTTGTTCATCTTGACAAGTGTCGATTACCTTCGCATTTTAATAATGCAGGTTCTTCCATGATTTTATGCATTGTTGGTTTCTTACCTTTGTTGTCTTTCGTTCCGTCTTTCACGTATCTCTTCTCTTTCTATATACGTTTCCTTTTTGGAATTTATACATACTATTGTTTAACCTGTCTTCTATCCTGTTATTTCTTTTGTCGCATTATGTATACCAGCTACGCCTATATTCAGCGGTGTTTCTCTCCAAACTTCTTAAGCCATTCATATTTTGCCTACAATTGAGGTGTTTCACCTCTTGTAAGCTTTTATATTTTCTCTTAACTCTATCAGTATATATCTAATTGCAGATACAGGCTTCCTAAAATTGGTTGTACTATAGTTTCCGTGTTGCTTTGGATTTTTTTCACTTTCATAATTTTAATCAGTTTGCATAATATTAAAAGAAATAGTCACCTCCACTGTTAGCGCTTGAATAAGTTTTACAGTGTAGCATTATAGTTCTGAATTTTATTGATTGTTAAGTAGTTTCTCTGGTTCTTTTCGTTTCACACTGGTTTTTCCATGTCAACAAGCGGGTGTTCTTGAAACCAGGTATTAGTCATTAATTGATTGTTCACTAGATTCATTTTCTTCTCGTTCGTATACAGGATCCAAATTCACAATTGCCTATGTGGCAGACATAGTGAACCAGAACGAGAGTCGAATGGTAGAAACGGTGAACAGGACTTGCTTTATTCTCGACGAAAGAATTCGTCTTTGTCTGGCATGTAGGATTTCGATTTGAAAGAAGGCGAGTGCGCCGTTCCGTCAAGAGACCCATTTTCTTTGTTGTCCACAAGAAATTGATTCATTAGCAACTGTGTATAATATTAGCGTGGTTGGACGGAATCAAGGTGGGACATCGGGGTGTGTTAGTGCTCTATTCTGAGGTGCCCGTATGTCTATCATCCGGGCGAGTGATTGGTGATTCCCCATTATCGTGGAGATGAGATAGCTCTTCTATTTATCGCTGTACGTACAGTTGTGATAGGAGGAACGAACGACGAAGCGGATACAGGAAAGAGAACAGCGATAAATACCAAGAAACCGGTGTAGAGGGAAGAAACGCCCAATCTGAAATTACGTCCCAAAACAGATTTGCTAACTTTTGACCACAGCCTACTATTTCACTGCCTTTTTCCTTTCCTACTTTTGCATTTAGCTCTCCAATGATGATGGTAATTTCTTGCAATTAGCACTAATTCCTGTGTGCTATAAAACTTAACTAATTCTTTTGTGTACTTTGTGGCGTTGGAACGTATTAAAGGGCTTTCATTTTTCAATTTCAGTAAAGAAAATAAACTCTGTCCGACAATTGCCAGTATCCCCAAAGCACATTTCTTCATGACCTTGTCTAATATTAGTCCCACTCCTCTTTCGTTTTTTCTCTCTGCCTGCATATATGATTATGTATCCGTTGCTTATGAAGTGCTAAATACTTATTTCCTGATGTTGATGTTTAGATCTTCCAGTGTAATATTTCCCAATGATAGTTTCCTGAAATTCGATGTTCCGATTAGTCTTGTCTTTGTTTGACCTCTAAAAATACTTTTTAAAGTAAGGTAATTATAATGGGAGTTGTCACTTCACCTCTACAAGAGACTTGGGATGTTGAAAAAAAAGCAAAAAAAAACATCGTAATCGCAGTTAAACTCGAAAAACGGCTTCACTAGCCTTACTTTTTAGCAAAGAAGAAACAAATTATAAATAAAAAAATATATAGCTAAATGTTGTCTATGGAGCTTCGTTGGTGATTTTTTTTTTTTTCTTTTTTCAATCGGTTTCACCCCATGCAAGGCAGTAACGTCACTACGACACAAAGGTTACAGGGTGCGGAAGAATTAGGAACAGAAACATTAATAATGAGCGGAAAGAGTAATAATGGCAGAAGATAGCGATTGACATTGTATTTAAATTTTTGCAGATTAAAGTTGGCTGGAATCATGGAATCGGAAGAGAGTTCTACAACCGATAAGTGCGACAAAAACAGCATAGAATTTACGGCTACATCTACTCAGCTCAACTGTAAACAAATAAAATTCATATATTCGTTTTCTTTCTTTTATTTTTAGTTGAGTGATTTATTTAATATTAGGCCAAATGTTTCTGAAATATTACCCGAGATTGTATTTTATTAAATGTTCACCAAATACAAGATTGACCCAAAGTAAAGGTTTATTAAATGAGACTGTTGTCTGGACGGGAGAAGGGGAGGGGGTGTAAGTGCTAATTATGAGGATACGTACGCTGGGTAGCAATTAACCTTAGTCTTGAAGAAGTTAAAATTGTAGTGCTTGAGGAAGCATCCTCTCGGAAGTCTGTTCCATAAAGTAGCGACTCTTGCGAAGAATGTCCTAATGGAACTTCATCCTTACCAATGGAATACGAAAGGAATGAGGATAATTCCCCCCCTCCCCGTGTGTAAGTGGACTAATGGGTTCCAGCTGTATAACCCTGAACTTGTGGAACTAGGGAATTTAGCTCATCTGAACATTTTTACATAAAAATAACGATATGGATAGGGTTGCGATGTAGCATCTTTGGGAAAGGGGTTGTAAGGTGGAAAATAATTCATCACCCACAAGGCTGCGTAAACGCTTTAGAATTCTGTCAAAGCTGAAAAGTGAGGATTGTGTAGCTCCAGCCCACATATGACGGCAATACTCCATTTTTGGTATAAACTGAACTTTTGTGCTTGCTTAGGATATTCTCTTACTGAAATTACATTGAAAAACCGATTGCAAACGATTGCTCCAACCATAAATGACAGCGTGAAACGTGAAGGCCGCCTTGGAAACTTGTCAAAGCTAAAGTCTAAATTTGGCTTCAAAAAACATAACATCAGTACCAAAATTTCTCTTCAGATATACGATACACTTAATCATATCAGATTTGAGGTAAGCCGCTAAAAATAAAATCCCGGTCAATGTATACAGATCTCATCGATATCAAAAAAAAAAAAAAAAGAACTTCAAGCGTTTAATCAAAGGGAAAGAAACTAAAACAAAAAGCAGAATGAGAGAGAAGAGGTGTAAGCTGCCAATATAAAATAGTTATTAATTACTCCGCTACCTAACTTTGTCTTCTAAGCCGATATTCTAGGGCGGTGGGAAAGAGGGCGAACGTTTATGACTGCAAATTTACTTTGCGGTCGATGAGAAAGAAATGGAAAAAGTGGAAGTACGTATTGATTTATTTTGGAGTTTTGTCCTGTTCCTTTTGTTTTGTTTTTTTTTTTTTTTTTTTTTTGTTTTTTTCCTTTCTCTCCATCTTTAGGGTAAATTCGGTTTTTTGATTTGCTCTGCTACAAATATTGCTATTTCGACAAAAAAAAAATATCCAATTTCATACTCACTTACAAATACACGCGCACACATAAGCATTTATTTTTACTTTGTAGTATGTAGGTGTGGGGGGATTAAAGAGAATTTAAATTAATTCAGATACACTTATAAGTAGACAGTTAAAATTTTTAGGGCACATAATGAGGAAAGAGTGCTTGGAAAATTTGATACTCACAGCACAGATTGAAGGCAAGCGGGACAGATGAAAGCAACGCATAATCTTCCTAGCGGGACACTTCGCCGTGGTTAGTAAGCTTGTCTCACTAAATCAATTACGACTGAAAAATTTGTTCTTTTCTCACTGGGTACCTCATATTTTCAGCCTTGTGCCACATCTAAACTACACTTAGAAAATTATTTATGGCACTTCGACGTTGTGTAATGGTTAACAAGCTTCTCTCGCTAGATCACTTATGACTGAATAGTGAGTTCGGTCCGCACTGAGTGCCCCATACATTCGGCCTTGTGCCACAGTTAAGCTATGTTTGGGGCAATTCGCCTGGGGTAATGGTTAGTAAGCTTGTCTAGCTAGAACTGTTACAACTGAGTAACGATCCTCACTGGGTGCCCCATACTTTTGGCCTTGTACCACATCTAAGCTGTGCTTAGAAAATCATTTGAGAACTGGGCACTTCGCCGTGGTGTAATGGTTAGCAAGTTTGTTTCACTAGATCAATTACGACTGAGTAGTGAGTTCGATCTTCACTAGGTGCCCCATACTTTCGGCCTTGTGCCACATCTAAGATACGCTTAGAAAATCATTTGAACTTGTCACAACTCGTCTTAGTGGGGAGACAGAGTAAATACCTAATGGTTAGCAAACTTGTCTTCCTATATCAGTAACGACTGAGTAGTGAGTTCGATCCTCAATGGGTGCTCTACACTTTCGGCCCTACGCTTAAGGTCACTTCGATAGCTAGCAAGCTTGTCTCGCTAGATCAATTCTGATTTAAAGTGAGGTTCGATCCTTACTGAGTGCTCCACACTTTCGGATTTTCGCTATCTAACTAGCGCGTTGAAGTAAATGAATGGCGGAACCAGTTTTAGGGGATATGACAAAAAAGAAATCAACTTTATTAAACGTTACAAAGGACAGGAAATTGTGGAAAGCCATGATCGTCAACGTCCTACACGGCACACAGAAGACGACACTTATAACGTGTGTGAGAGAGAGAGGGGAATGCCGGTTGATTCTATTTCGTTCACTTCGCGCCAATGCACTTGAAAAGAGCATCAATCCTTTCTCCAGCTATGAATTAAATAGCAGGAAAGATTGATGCCTTGGTTGGATGCCAGTCAAAGAGAAATCAAACCAATCAAGTTATCCATTATCCTTTTCTTCCATCTTTTCTCGCAATCAGACAAGAATGGCACGTTATTTATCTGAGGTAATGGCGGGCCTAACGCACGTACTAACTTGCTTACTAACAGAGGAACAAGTAGAATTATATTGATCAAATATGAACTCCCTAATCTTGTTAGACGCAATGTATGTTGTCAGTCTGCTATTATAAAGTCTAGTTCATTCATTGACTTGTGCAAAAAAAAAGAAAAAAAAACAGTCCCGCTGACAGTCAGACAGTTTTAGGCATCAAAACACATTGCATCAAATGTAAACAATCTTTTAGGTCTGTTTTGAACGGTATTCAATGAAGGATATAGGTGTAAAAATACAACAACAGGGTCCATTACACAGTCTTTCATTGCACGGTGTTTCGTTTCCTGACTGCGTTGATATGTGAAAAAACTGGGAAAGGTCCGTTGCACATTTACAGGGGAACAAAAGTTGCAATCAACGCCACGATAAGAAATGAAAAGTGGGGGCGTGTAGGTAGCACTTAAATTCCTTCGCTTCTCACTTTCGCCGAGCAACTGCTACCGACGTGATTGCTTGAACGGACGGCTCCTATCTTTCTGCCTCTCTAATATAAGAGAATATAATATATACTCAAGGCTGTAAGCGGAAATTTTTTTTTTTTGCTTTGTTTGGTGCCACCTGTTCCGAAACTTTTATTTCTCGATTACTCCACTGTCCTTCAGTCAAGTATGTGACCGCTTTGAAAACCTCAGGTCACAGACTTTACTGTCGGCCATAAAAACGGCACACATATCAGATTCAGTGACAATAATTTACTTCGTTGAGTGTTCAGCCGGTCGTGTGGGGGGACCTATTGTGTCGCAAAGGCAAGTGTAAATTTAGTTTATTGTCGGGCGAATCAAACGTAGTAACACTTCATTAATTTACTTGGGGTTTCTATATTTTCTTTTTTTAATCATTACAACCCAAGCAAGGCGATAATGTCACAAAGACGCAAGGGGTTACAGGGAGTGAAAGAGAAGACTTTGTTGAGCAGAAAAGACAAATAGGATTCAGAAAAGACAGATGGCGATTGGAGTTGAAGACTGTAATTGACAGGAAATCAAGAAATCTGAAGAGAGTTCCACAGACGAGAAGCGCGAGAAAAGAAACTATAAGAATCGAACATACGGTTTTATCAAGTTAGTTCAACAGTGAAACCTAGTTGCCAATCTAGTAGCACGCTTAAATTCATGCAAGCGAGGTACTAAGGATGAAAGCTGATTAGAACAATTGCCATGAAAATATTTGTAAAAAAGCCAGAGTGGAAACCACGTCACGTCGGCGAGAAGTGACTGAAGTCGAGCTGCCTGATCAGGATCGATTACATTACAGAGCCTTCTTTTAATGTTGCCAACAATCTCGAAATGTGTAGTAGAAGCACCTGACCATGCACAGACGAATGGTAGATATATAAATGTGCAAGATGGTGCACTCTATATAAGTGTGTCATCGTACTTGAATTTAGTTTCGAAATAATGAGCCTCGAAGTATTCTGGTAGTACTTGGTTTATTAATCAGAATTAAAGTTTATTTGTAAAAGATATATATACACACAGTGTAACCCGGATATAAGAAAGATTTTCTCTGGTCCCAAATTAGAGCCTATGTTAATGTATATAAAATAGACCAAACCCGGATATAAGAGACTTCTTCTCCGGTCCCGACAACTCTCTTATATCCGGGTTACACTGTATATAACTTTAGTCACTGATGCAAGCAATGCCAGTGTCAGTTAGAATTTATATATAAAACTTACAAAAGAAATACAATCTCTTATTGTAATCTAATATATTTCAATGTATTGCGATTCGTAATTTCACATGTCTTTTCAGCCTCTACCCACACGGCTCTGGGTTTTCTCAATAAAGGAACACAGAAAGCTTTCTCATTTTTCTATTAGACAACATTGCACCAATTTATATCAAGCTCTTAATGAGTGTAACGATATTAAAAAAAACAAAAAACATTGTGGTTATCTATTCAACCAGAAATACAAAGAGCAAAGGTTTGAACTGAAGACACGCTTTGAAATTACAAAAATATATAAAATATACCGAAATGCAGAACTCTTTTTTTTTGTAATGTATTCAGATAAAAAAAAATGAATTACGAATTACAAAAGGTAAATAAATTATCTAGATTCAAAACTGTACAGTTAAATTATTCGGATAGACATAGATTTTATTGATGTTTTCATGTAATATTAAAGAGTATTTAAACCCCAAAACATTGTAGAGGAGTTATAACTCTGAGTAAATAAGTGTGCATCTTCTAACACACACACACACATACATATATATATATATATATATATATAATATTTTGTCCATTTCATAATGTATGACATCATTTGTTTACATTTGGATACGCATTGAGCAGATATGAATGAATGAGAAAATCATGTAGAATTGTGTTTAAAAACAGTAAAATCGACCTTGCTAACCGAACGCTCTTCTGTGGCCCAATCGGTTAAGGCACGTCAGGCTATATGACGGTTCCATATAGGATACAGCTTCGATTCCTGTCGGAGGACGCATATTTTCTATGACAATTTCTCGGACATTCAGGCCGGTAAATGTTGTTAATACTGTTCATTATAAACAGAGCATTTACTTAAATATTTGTATCTATAAAAAGAATGTATAAACATAAAAAAAAAAAATTCTTAAATAATTGTCGGACTTTGTCCATTTCATATATATATATATATATATATATATACACACACTCGTAATAATGAGAAACAAGACGACGTGGAAACAACAGAACTAGTATTATTTATCTGGTTATGTGGTGTTGGAGAAACGAGAGACAGTAATACTGAGTAAAATTGTGAGTTTTGGGTCAAATGTAAATCAAATATGGATCGGAATCCGACAGAAGAACAAGATAAAAAATAATCAAAGTTTTTCTCGTATGTTTTTTATGGATGTGTGTAATGAGTGTTCAGATAATTTAGTTGGAATAATACAAATGTCTGCGGTTTTCTTACCTCGATTTTTTGAATGCTAAAAGATAAATGTTGTTATTATGGCTTGAAAAAGGAAAGAGATGAAAGTATCATGATGCACGTGTTAATGACTTTCCCGATAGAATGGCATGTGTTTCTGTGAATAGAGCAGAAAAGTGGGGTTGATTCTCATTGGTTTAGGATGAGTGAATTAATGATAATTATGATTGCTATAATTATTTTATTATAATTATTTTATTTACAATAATTAATTTTTTATTTATGTATTTCTTTATGGACACAACACCATGTTTAAGGCAGAGATTTGAATTAATAATTATTAATGGATTTATAGATTTCTTATAACAAATAAAGAGACCATCTTAAGGATTCAATGCCAACGGTTACTCTTGACATTGTTTTAAGAAGCAAAAGATTTACTGAGAAATTAGAAATTTTAACGAATATATCATCTTTTTCTGTAAATGTGTCGTAATCGACAAAATATCTCTTTTCAATAGGCAAAATGATGAAATATTTGGAGATGGAATTAACTAACTTGACAAATTTGACTGAGTAAATCAGCAGTAATTTTGTTTTTTTTTAGTTAAATTTAAGAATGTTTCGTGATGTAAGCCATTTAAAAACTTTCTTAATCAGCACTTATATTACCATATTCAAATGCTGACATTGAGAGGATTTTCAGTTCCTTAAATAATGAAAAATTCGCACTTCTGCATTCTATTCTAATGCTTAAATTTGAGTGTTCGAACCAATATGGCCGGCGATGGCTCTGGACAGCAAATGCAAGAGAATTATTACTGCAATTATAATCTTCCTATCCAACTTTAAAAAAAAATATTGGGTACCTCAAATACAATGATGTTACGTCTTCTGCCATAAAATGTTAATAATAGTAATAAGTATTTTATTAAATTCAAATATATTTTAACATTATTAAAATGTGAAATAAATACTTCGTTATATAAATGACATGAAAATCTATATTATAAAAGAATAGCTGATTTTCTTTCCGTCGCCCACTGTCTGCCTGTGACTCTTCATGCGCCTATGTAATGTATATGCATATATTGTTGTGTATGAGTGAGTTAAATGCGCTTGTGGTATTTAATTTACACAAACAACTGTTTGAAATAAAATATTTGAATAATACATTCTCTCAATCCCACCCTGTCTGGGTAATCCCCGATCTTGTCCTGATCAATAAAATCATAAATTTGAAAGCGAGAGAAGACTTTTTTTTTAAAACCCTAAAAAAATCAGATATTTATGATTTTATTGAACTTTCCTGGAAATTATTTGGTAATAGAATTTTTTTTCCACATTTTACATTTAGGTTTGACATTGAATTAAAATATACACCCACAAACATGCATACACACATAATTTAACTGAAACTGACATCTGGGTTGTGTGGGCTAAGATCCCTTTTCTGTCTGGCAACAACCCATGGATAACCGGAAGAGTTTAAGCGGGGATATGCGGTCCCTCGAAGCCATTTCATGGCTTCTCTGTATAATCTGAATGCATCTTCTCATAACTGTGGTATTTTAAATGGACAAACAATTTAGGTTTGAAATTTGATCATCTTGCCGTCAGCGAAAGATATTGAACGAGTCTAGAATAATTCTGGATATAATTTGAGACACTTTTTTTTTCAATTTATATCTAAAACTAACAGCACTAAAGCAATTTCAACAATTCCCCATACTTACAAAAGCCTTCATCGTGTATGTTTTTCTTCCATCATTCAATTCTGTAAATCTGTTCGGTTTTATTGTGGGAGGTTCCAAGATTAATCAAACTCATTCGACATTACAAATCCTCTTTATATATATATATATATATATATATATATATATATATATATATATATTTTCATTCAAGTACGCAGGGGGTTACAGAGAGTGAAGGTGAGAGAAAAGACTGGGTATAGCGGAGAGAAGAAAGATTAAAAGTTGAATAGTTAAGATAGAGGATAGCGATTGACGTCACATTTACATTTTTGAAGATTAGTTATCAAGAAAGCAGAAGGGGCTTCCACAGGCGCGAAGTGCGAGAAAAGAAACTATTGGAATAAAAGTGGCTAATTCAACAGTTAAAGAGTGGGACTTAAATGCCAATCTAATAGCAAACAGTATTCAATGCACAGACGAATGATAGATATGTAAATGTGTAAGATGGACTCTGACGAGAGAAAAAAAAGACTTCTAACACGACACAGTAACTCAACTTTCCTTGCAGTAGATGCTTCTATTGATTCGATGTAGTCGTTTCACTTCAAGTCGATTGAAAACGTTAGGCCAAGATTGTTGCTCTCCATGAGTCTAGAATCAGACATGCTGATGGTGGTCAGGAAAGCTTCTCTATGGTGTTTAAATGAGCCATTTCCAGCCCCAGTTGACCACAGATTGGAGATCTTTTTCATGAGCAGCGACCAGTTTAACTTTGTCAGCTCTGATGGTTTGCTATTGAGACAGGATTAAATGGTAATGTCATCAGCATAAATTCCTACTTGGAAACTGATGACATCAAGAAGATCATTTATGAAGATCAGCACCGGTGTAGGACCCAGGATAGAGCCTTTGAGGATACCCGTGTTGATGTGAAAGGATCTGGAAGCGAGCCCGTTCAAAACGACCTTCGTTTCACGATTTGATAGGAACGATTGAATTAATTCAAACAATCGTCAAGTAATACCGTATCCCTGGAGTTTAAGACCAGCGTGCCAAACCCTGTCAAACGCCTTGGAGATATCCAGAGCCACAGCTCGAATTTCGCGTTATTATCAAGAGCTTGATATACATATTCAGTGATGGCCGTTATCACATCAGCAATAGATATGGCAAAACAGAAGCCATATCGTTTGTCAGAGAGTGTCGTGAGAGATAAGATGTCTAACCACTTCAGCATTAATTAAAGCCTCAAATACTTAGCCGGAAAGCGGTAAGTGACTAATAGGGCGATAGTTAAAAGAGTCAGAAGGTTCTCTGGAGTTCTTAAAAACAGGAACTACAGACGAGGACTTCCAACAAGATGGAAGGCAGGATGCAGCGAGGCAATAATTATTGTAGAGTTTGTAGAGAACTGGATCTAGTTCGGGAGCACATTTCTTTAGGACGAGGGCTGGGATCCCCGTCACCCCCGCTTGCCTTATGGGAGTTTAATTTAGAAATGATGTCCGAAATAAGTTACGAGGTTATGCGCATATCACTCAGTAGAGCCTCAGTTCTAGGGCGGGGGTCAATCAGGTGTGGGTACTCTAAAAGTATCAAGCGTTGAGTTGGAAGAGAATTTCCGAGCAAAGCATTCAGCTTTATCTGTTGTATATGTCAAGACTTCGAATTGATTGAATAGAGGAAGGATTGAGGTTTTGCTGCTGTTCAGCATATTCTTGCAGAGTCGCTAATAATATCTAGAACCGAACTTGCGAGATGCTATACGTTGGTTCATTCTATCAGCAAACAGCAGCTTCGCTTCTTCGAGGACACGTTTGCACTTATTACGAGCAGAGACGTCTGTTGCAATCAGACGTGTCGCCCTGGTACAGCCGGAAGAAGTAATTTCTGTAGGCTATAGCGGGAGAGAAAGCAGGTGAGAACCAAGGAGATGAACATGATTTAACTTGGTATTCCCTTGATGGAATGAAAACATTGACGGCGGATTTCACCCAGGCGGAGACCTCAGACGTGCATTTTTGAAGAGGAAGATTTAAAACTTCATTCCAAGGGACATCATGGAACGAGTCCCAATCTACTCGTTGATAACAGACATATTCTGTTGGTAGGAGGTTTTTGGTTGGTGGGAGAAGGCGGAAGTTGATTACAGACACAACCCCATGATCAGAGTTGCCAAGAGGGCAGAGCTGCGTAGTACAAGAATCAGGAATAACGGTAAAAAGAGATCGAGAAGCGTGTTCATCAGAGTTACTGGGGAAACGCGTGGGGAAGTCAACCATTTGCGAGAGAGATTGAGAAGCTAAGGGATTGGATACCAACGAGGTCGATGACAGTTTTTAACCTACTTGATATGGTAGGCATTAAAGTCATCGAACACAAATATATTTGCAAATGGATGAAGGGAGTTGGCCTTGTCTATATTATCGGAAATACTATCAAGCATGCAACAGTCTTGAGAGGAAGGGGAATGGTAGAGAAATAAAAGATAACTGACTGGGTTACGTAGAGAGAAACGGAGACACGTGTAAGAATGGTCTGGAGATTTGATTCCCCTAGTCAGCGGGAGATATTCGCGGACATAAACTATGCATGTGGATATTAGTCCTTTCTAAGGAGAGGAAGGTAGCCAAGAAGGGATTGAAGAGTTGTTCATTTCATAGAGAGCTATGATGTCCAGAGACTTTTCGAAGTAGAACGATTCCACACTGCAGAAATCGGTACAAATACCACGAATCCTGGAGAAAGAAAGGTCAAGGCGTTTATTTTATTTAGAGCTGGTTTAGGTTTATATCTTTGATTGTTTATAATCATGATGTGCTATTTTGGTAAGGGGAGGCATTGGGTCGTAGTAACAGTCGGTCGACTAATGTAACATGTGCAGGAATGGAACTGGCGCAGACTGCAACATAGTGTGGTCTCGGGGTTTCCCACCGAAGGTGCTTGCAGGGACACCTTTCCATGCGCGACATAGCACTGCAGGAACTCCGATATTATGCGACTGTTGATCAGAGCAGCCTCTCAAGACTCTACGCAAGAGTTCGGGCTCCTAACTACCAGTCGGAAACAGCAATCAGAAAACTGCCAATCTGATACCCTCATAATGAAATGACGTTGCAACTATCCACACATATGACAAAAAAATTCATGACAGAACCAATATTAAGGCCTGAGAGAAGGAAAAGAACCGGGAAGCCCTTCCTAAACAGAAAACAAGAGATGAGCCTCTACTCTTGTTCAAGAGAATTGGGGTGGAGTATTGACCGAACGATAGGAAGGCCTATCTACTATTTAAAAAAAAAAAAGTACTAAGTTTTAACTTAAAGTCGAGATGTCCATTAGAAATTCAACAAAGAATTAAAAATGGCAGAGACCTACCTCTGAAAGAACTTTACAAGACAAATAGGCCTGGGTGGACTTCCAGTTAAGTTATAACAAAGAATGGACACTGATAACTTATATTTGGATAGTTGAGATGAGGCCCACAGAACTTTTAGACTATGCCATATCTACTTGAAACGTTTCTATTACTAATAATAAGAATGTTAAAAAATCATTTTTTAATCACGCAATTATTGCATCTACCGTAAAAATTTCGATCGTTTCTAATTCACATTTGTTGCCATAACAACACCGTATAAAGTATTGATTTATTCTTCGATTCACAAGAAAAGAATAGTTCTTCCTATACTTCGTTTAAATTGAAAAAGAATATTATTAACTTTAAACGTCTTTTATTCTCGGTGCGTTTATCATGAACTGATGAAAAGTCGAGTATTGTGGGGTCACTCATATGCCAGCAAAGATAGCCTCCTGTTCACAAGAAATATAAAAAAATTATACAAGGAAATAACACGAAAGGCATGTTAAATTGTAAATTAAAATCATATAGTTTTTATTTAATTGTGTATGTGACAAGCAATGTTCCCAGGAGAGGAGATGGACGTCTTGACCCTCCGAGGGTCCATAGCAATGTGAGTGAGTGAGTTCGGTGTTTTTTGGCGCGAAGTATCCGTTTTCCGGCAGTTCCGTTGAATGCTGGGAGTACTTTTTTTGGTTTTATTTATTTTATTTTAAACAATCTTAATGTTGTTTATTTATCATATTTATTATTATTATTCCTTTATTTACTAATATATATATATATATATATATATATATATATATATAAATAAACAACAAAAAACCAAGATAGCCGCGTACAGAACGACTTGAAATAGACTATCCTCTATGTTGGGGTAATTTGTTTTTCGTCATTTTTTTTTTTTTTTCTCTGTAAAAAAAAATTACATATGCTCTGTTATAATAAATACATGAGCTCTCTGTTTTAATAACTAATATTACTAGGATCCACCCGGATTATATACCACTTGATCGATTATAATAAATATATATAAACTAGGTCTGCTCTACTTACTGTATCGAGCACTTTTAGTTATTTTGCCTACTCGTATCGGGGTTTTTTTCTTTGGGATTTGGACTTGCATACTAGACGATTATTTTCGGCTAACGTACATGTTCTTGATTCTTTCTTTTTTTATATACCTTTTTTTACCCTTTGGTATTGGCTTGATTATTTGTGTAGTGGGCCGTGGCGGTTACCACTTGTTGAGGGTTCATGGCGTGGCTGTTATGTTGTTGATGGAAGTCAGACGTAGAAGAAACGCAAGTAAGGTTCAGATACTCCTGCCCGCCGGGCCCAACTACATAAAAAGGTTGGACTTTGATTAAGTCCAAAGAAGAAGGTAAAGAAAGCAAACAAAACGCAAGACCGATAATATATGTATATACAAATATATATTAATAACAAGTTACAATACATGGAAACAGTACAAAGGACGAAGTGTGTGTGAATATTCTGTATGTGCGTGCGTGTGTGAATATTCTGTATATGCGTGCGTGTGTGAATATTGTGCTTAGCGTGTTTCCAAGCTATCCCTTGTTAGCGCCTACATTTCGAGGCTGATAGCTGAAATCCTGAAGGAAAAAGAGAAATTACCACAAGGTGTCAGTGCACAGGCCTGAAGGAAAAAGAGATAGAGGCGAAGGGTCAGCGGCTATTTATAGCCAGGGAAGAGAGACCCCTGGTGAAAGGGTTAACGGAGTGAAGGAGGAGTTAACTCCGACATTTGCAAATCAAAACACTGAAGGTTTTCCGAACGAGTATATAATTTCTCATACTTATAAAAGATTACTATTTTTTATATATATATATATATATATATATATATATAAGACATTTTTATGTTTATACATTCTTTTTTATAGATACAAAAGTAAATGCTCTGTTTATAATAAACAGTATTAACAACATTTACCGGCCTGAATGTCCGAGAAATTTTTCTATGACAATTTCTCGGACATTCAGGCCGGTAAATGTTACTGTTTATTATAAACAGAGCATTTACTTAAATATTTGTATCTATAAAAAGAATGTATAAGCATAAAAATGTCTTAATAATTGTCGGACTTTTTCCATTTCATAATGTGTGACGTCATTTGTTTACATTTGGATTCGCATCGAGCAGATATTAATGTACGTGAGAAATGCTCTTTTTGTGTTAAATTCTCTTTAAATGCTTATTTCCCGTTAAACTCGATTTAAATGCTTATTTCCCATTACCAGTTTCTTTGAGGTGTGCTAACTCACGAAAATGCAGCATGGCCTTCTTCGCTCTTCAAAGTTTCTTTTAAAGAGAATGATGGAATTTTACTGATATTTCTTTTGATATTGTTATTCACTGTGTATACAACGGTTGTTCGAGGTTTTCATTTAATATTGATCTTATTCCCTGTATTTTAAGAATTACACCTTTGGTCTGAATACATTCATAATCCTTCCTGTTTGTCTTGAGTTGCAAAACTGATATTCTCTCTGAGATTTTCAAATGTCTATGGATGTTATTATTCTTCCATTGAGCATTGCCGACAAAACCGTTTCCATAATATACTGTTTCCAAAGATATTTACAAATTTTAGGAAGTTGTCAACTTTTAACGATTGATAACCGAAGCAGTCATTAGCTTTGCCAAAAATTTAGCCTAAACCAGACGAAAACCTCTCCTGGAATCATGATGTTGCCATAGTAACACGCAGATGAATTTTGTCATGATCATGAAATAAGGGAGGCTACTCTCATAGTTAATATTAGAATTACTTCCCTTGAATTACGATTATTGTTAAACATCTTTTCTTTTTCTTTTTTTTTTTTTTTTTTTTTTTTTATTGATGTATAAAATCTCCCAAGTAAACTCTCGCCTGATTCAATCATTTTTTTTTTTTTTTTTACAGTAAAGTTCACCCTGAGGGTCACTCGAGGTAAAGGGTTACGTTAAGGGGTAGTTTATATGGACAGGAGGGAAGATAACGATTGACTCTAAAAACTTGTTCGAGGTGCATTTTTGAATTTTTTTTTTTTTTTTTAATCCATCTTGATTTAAAATAATGTCAGGGGAATTCTATATGATCATTGTATATGTTGTTCTTCAAACGAATTTCCTTGTAACTTGGGTGGGGACGGGTGTTTACGTTTCTGTAGTGTACATACTGTTCAAGTCTTGAGTGTTTTGTTGAGTCTACTGCACCAAACAAATTCTGCATAACAAACAATGAATTACCTCTCTTACATTTCTCTTAACTTTTTTTTCTTATCTCGCTTCACATTCGAAAAGCCTCGTGTCAGAAATAAAACAGAAGATAGCATCTGACTTAGTTTTATATTGTATTTCATTTTTCCTTTTATAAATAAAAACTGAAATTTAATTTCGATAAAGAAAAATGTACAGATGTATCTCAATTCACATGGGGGAAAGTATTTTCAATCCATAAGAATTTTTTTCTTAAATACATGAATTCACCTTGTATAAGGTTTGAGAGCCATTCAAGGTTGAGTGTTACTGTTAAAATGTTTATGAATGAGCGTGTGTGTGATATGAATGAAAAGGGAGGAAATAGAGATTGAGGAAAAGGAGGACAGATACTGATTGACTCTTGATTTGAAGAGCTTAAGATTGTAGTGTTCAGGAAAGCACCCACGCAGGAGTCTGTTCCACAAACTATCAGTTCTTAGGAAAAAGGTGAGTGGAATTTTCTCCTTACATTTGAAAGGAGGGGTGTTTGACTCTGTGGAAGTGGCATGGTATGTGCTAGCAGTAAATATCTGAACTACTAGAACTTAAGAATGGAGCTCAGCTGAACATTTGTCATGGAAGCTGGGATAGGAGAAATGTCTTTGTTTTGACTTCTCCGACCATTTTTCTTCCTTACAGATTTTTTTCATATTGAACGGGAATAAATTCTTGGGTAGGAGCACTTTGATTTCGTATTCATATATTTTTTAATAGCATGTAGGAAATGTTGTCATCCAGATTTTCTGATATTAAAAATCTGAATGTCCAAATTCCAAACAATAATAAAATTAAGGAAAACATGGGTATGCCATGTTAAATAAGACATTTGCATTTACAAACATCAGTCAGTTATGTGCCATGCGTGATACACGCTTAGGCGATCATGTATCGAAAGATACATGACTGACGAGATTTTTTCCCGCAGTAGATTGCCGTTTCTTTCTGCGATAGAACCCAGTCTGTCCTGCTATTTACCCATAGCTGGGGAAGAAGAGGGAGATTCATCTCTTTCCCAAGAAGTGAATGTAATGGATTCAACTGGAATTCAAACTCAGATCTCCGAATTCTCAATCTGAGCTGCTATCCATTACTCCACCATGCCTCCTTTACAAACATATGTACATGAATTCAAAAGAGTTAAGGAGTAAAAATAATCTTTAGATGTGTTAGTCTTTGGGTAGTTGGTTCACTGGAAAATCTGTGGTTTAGAAAAAAAAAATTCAGTAAAAAAAAAAATCTGCGGTTAAGAAAAGACTTTGATCATCAGAAAAGATTCAATGACTGCGATTGTTGTTATTGAAGATGGTTCGTTTGAAGTCACCAACACCTGTTTCTTTCAGCATGTGCTGGGGAGGGAGGAGGAAGCTATGTAGCCATGTCTTTTCTTGTGTTCGAACAGCTTGGAGACAGAATCTTTGCCCATAAATTCTCCTCAAACTCTACTTTTAACTCATCCGAAATATCCCTGCCTAACTTCCCTCCTAGAACTTAGTCTCTGTTGAGTGATATGCATATAACCCCTTCCATATTTTCTATCATCTGTAAATCTCTGTAATAGTCATTAAGAATTGTGCTCCAAACTAGCTCCTTTTATCTCTAAACTGTATAATAAATGCTTTGCTGCTGGAAGTCAACATCTGTTGTTCCATTTTTAAAAACTCTGGTGAACTGTCCGACCCATCTAACTATCGGTCTATTAGCTGTCTACTTCTTTTTGAGCAAATCCTAGAGGCCCTAATCAATGCTGAATTGGTTCATCATCTCTTATCATAGGGCCTTTTCTCTGACAAGAAAGACGGTTTTCGTTTTTCCAGGTCAAATGCTGATGTACTGACAATAATTGCAGAGTTTATCATGTTCTAGATATAAACGGTGAAGCCCAGGCTATAGCTTTGGACATCTCAAAAGCCTTTGACAGGGTCTTGCATTCAGGTCTTCTCCGCAAGCTGAAAGGTTGCGGACACTTTTTTGAACTGATCTGGTCCTTCCTATGAAATCGTGAAATGAGAGTTATTCTAAGCGGCCACTAGGACCAAGGATGGAATCCTGGGTGACACCTGCGTTAGTAGAAAGGATCCTTTCGTACTAATGCAGGTGTCACCCAGGGTTCCATCCTTGGTCCTACTATTTCTAATTTTCATTAATGACCTTGATGACATCAGGTCTTAACTTGGTATCTGAGCTGATAACACAATTTACTCTTGCCTCAATAGTAAGGCTTATCATTCCGACAAGTTCAAAATGGCAACCGATGTTCAAAACAACCTTGAGTCAGTCATTAATTGAGGTAAAAGATGGCTTGTTAATATTAACGCCTCCAAAACTAAACTTCTTTCCACTAATCATCTTAGAGACCACTCGCTGCCTTACATCAGCATGGTTGATACTAACCTCTGGGAAAGTGACTCATTGTCCCTTCTTGGGCTCACTTTCTCTGCTGATATGAAGTGAAAAGACTATATTTAATCTGCTGATAAAGAAGTGCTAAGTTGGTTTAATCCACTGTGTCTGCTAAGAAAATTTTCCCTATGTCTGGCTCTCCGGAATCTATCTTACATATCTATGTCTACCATTCATCTATGCTTAGCATATTGCTGCCACATATGGTCCAGTGCCCCTGCTATTTACCTTAGGCTCTTTGATTAGATCCAAAGAAGAATCAGCAATATTATTGGTCCCGATCTTGCGGCTTGGCTTCAATTACTTTCATACCACTGTAAAGTTGCCTCTCTGTGCCTTTTCTATAAATACATTCATGGTAATTGTTTAGATGAGCTCTTCACTATGGTACCTAGACTTTTTGAATTTAAGTGCAGTACTAGACTGGCATCAAGATCTCATCAATTTAAAATTGAGCTGGCTTAAATGTAACTGTAAATTCTATGCTAACAGTTTTTCTCTTGCATTTCTCGTTTTGAAGAACTCCCTTCCGGCTCCATGTTTTCCAGCCAATTTTAATCTACAAAAATTTAAATACAATGCTAGTCGCTATCTACTGTCCTCCTGATTACTCTTTTCTTTTTCTGCTCATCTTTGTTTATGTTCCTAATTATTCTACACCCTGTAACCCCCTTGTGTCTTAGTGGCATTACTCCCTTCCTTGGGGTGATTCCGATTATAAAATAAAATAACATATTGTTAAAAAATAGACATTTTATATGTATTAAATTTAATGAACTTTTTTTTCTAATGTATGAATGTTATTTCACAAATACTCCCACACACTCAAGCCAAAAGCTTGGGACAATACAACATGAATTGTGGCCAGTTCATCCCCACACAACAAGCACATTTGTGAAAAGATGTTCAGATATTAGAAGAAAAAAATTGAATGTGCAGGTAGGGTAATGTTAAGCAGCTTGGAATGGGAAATCAGAGAGCAAAGTTCAAATTCCACTCGAGTTCGTTGCATTCACTTTCACACAAATACCCTTGGGAAATATGAATTCATCTCTTCTGTCCCCCACCCCAGATATAGGTTAAATATCAAAGCCTTTCTAACCATGGTTGGCAACCAGTGTAGGAAAAGAACTCTGAATTCCAAACCAGCCATGCATTGAATATTGCTCTCGTATGTTGTCCAAGATTCTTGTTAAAATGCAAATAATAATCTTATTGGTCCTGACCTGGTATTTTGGTTTCAGTCACTTTCTCACCACATTAACATAGCTTCCCTGTGCTTTTTCTATAAAAACTTTCATGGTAATTGTTCTGGTGAACTTTCCTTTATGCTAGCTAGACTTTATGAATTTAAGAGCAGTACTAGATTGGCAGCTAGGTCTCATCATTTTACAGATGAAATGGCTAAATGTAACTAAGTTCTATGCCAACAATTTCTTCTTTTGCACTTCTCGCTTGTGGAACTCTCTTCTGGTTTCTTACTTTCCAGTCAATTTTAATCTTCAAAAATTTAAATGCAATGTCAATTGTTATCTTCTGTCTTCCTAATTCTTGCTTTTTATTGTTGTCTTTCCTTAATAACATTTTTCTTTTTCTAATATTCTTTCACACTTAGTCACCTCCTGTATCTTAGTGGCTTTATTGCTTTGCTTGGGGTGAAATTATTAAAAAAAACAAAACTGAAATAGTATTTGCACCCCATGTTTTTATACAATGTGTGTAAAACAAAGTACAATAACTTCAGCAACTATGGATGATCTCACTGGAGAAGAATTATCCAGAATGCTGTTGACACCAATGAACATTGGGCAAAAAGGAAAGGATTGGAGGAAATATAACATACTTTAAATGTTGACTGCTTTTTTAACAATATACATTTAAAATCATGATTGTTCCCCAAATATATTATAAAGTAAACATTGCTTCTTTATCCCATTGTAATATTTCTTGCCTTCAGTTAGATTCATCCCTGTAGAGTAATTAGTCGTAGAGAAAAAAAAATTATAGGGTTTGATTTGCTCATGTTTAAAATGAAATCATAACTTACACTTGTAGATGGAACAAAAGTCATGGAGAGAAAACAATCAATATTTTCATTTAAAATTGGTAATATTTCATTTATCCTAACTAAATTAATATTTTAATGAGTTTATGAAATTATTTTATTTAACATAAATAACTTTCCAACATTTACTTTGAAATATTACTCTCTTTTATTAAGATATATTACTTTATTACTAAAGTAAGTACTTCCTGTTGTCATCAGTCCTCAACTTGATATCTATGCTGATATCTATATACTCCTGTCTTAATAGTAAATCTGAGCGGTTCAATAAAGTCAAATTGGCAGTTGATCACAAAAATTATACAATCTGTTAACTCGGGTAAGGAAGGGCTTGTTAATTTTAACACCTCCAAAATGAAACTGATCTCTTTTAAATGATAAAAAATAAAAATAAAGCCTTATTTTTTAAATAAAATAAGAGATATTTTAATTTGATATAGTTGGTTTGTTATTTGTATCTATACCTCAAAGAAATTCCAAACAAGAATAAATACAAGGTACTAGAAAGGGAAATGCAAATAAGGGTGCCAAAATATGTTTACCATTTTTATTAAATGCATAAAGATGGTACTTACAGTCAATGAGGTTTACACTCTTAAAGATTACTACCTTCGAGGTGAGGTTGTCAACCACCATTTATGAATATTTTTGTTCTCTGTAGCAAAGTAGTCGAATTCAACAGTGTAAGGGACGCAACTCTTTCCGTCTGAAAATGTCCGGCACGCTGCAACACAAAGCAATGTACACCAAACACGGGTGTAATGCCCCTCTGCCAATTTCTCGAAGCGACCTGCTTTTATGGCGCTCAGACACACCTCATTAGCATGTGTGTAACGCGACTTTGCGTGACTGCACGAGACCGTGAATATTAAAAGTCATGGACGCCATCTTGGATCTTTTCTTTCCTTTCTCAACCCACAGGCCAGACAGACACGAGGGCGTTTGGGAGGTAAACCATTTCTATTTTCTATGAATCTGGATGTTGGTTGCAGCACATGTTTCTCTAACCTCTTCTCTGAACTGGACTGATATCTAACTGTGGCAAGGGCATTAACTCACCTCACTTATCTACTCACTAGGTGGAGTTGTTCTATCTAAAACCCTACAATGCTCCCTGCTAAAACACAGAGTATCTGAAAATTGAAGAATATTAAAAAAAAAACATGCAATTTACTGAGAAACAAAGTTTTGTAGATGCTGAGGCCACTTAAATGTACACATTCAAGCAGACATGTTACTTCCTTGTGAAATGTCCATTGAGACTATAAGTGCTGCTTCTAACATGAATCTATTAATATTGCTGGTTTTATTCTATCTAAGGAAATATTTTGTTCTTCATTTTTTATTATGACAGTGAAAAACTTGTCATGAGTTAATGCCCTTGCCACATTTTTGCTGATGACTTTGAAGGGCCTGCAATACAGAGTTTGCAGTGAATGTGACCTACCTGTATCCAGGATGAATACATGATTATATGTTTTCAAATGTTTAGGTGGATATACCACTTTATTGGTATTACGTCCTGAAAGGGAATATGCCATTTTTAGCCATTTGGGTATTAAGTCTGTCAACAAATGATGACAAATCCCAAACTTTTTTTGGTGAGTCAAAGAAAAAGTGCAATGATAACCGTAATCTGGTTCCATACAATAATAGTTCATCTCTTTCTTCACTATTTACATTATTCAGACTGTTATCCCCATCTTCATTGCCATATTCACAATGTTTCAGCCATTGTAAGCTCCAGCCTTCTTCAGGTGATTGGAATTTTGAACCAAACCCTTTAATTCGTCCACATCAGAGTAGATTGTCCTAGTTCCACGTGCCATACCTCTTCCAGATGTCTGTTATTTTCTTTTAACTTAACTCTCCAGGTTTTGGTTCACCACTGCTGTAGCCTGATATTGAACTCTGGATCTAACCTTTATCCAATGGGCCATGTGTTTTCTTCACAGTGGTGCAAAGTCCCAAAAGTATCAGTGGAAGATGCTATAGCCAATTTGTTTTGTTCAACACAGCTCATAAACAGGCTTTCAGACTATGGTGTAATCTCTCTACTGTGACATTTGCTTGGGAATGGTATGCTGCAGTGTGAATATTTATGGTTCCAAGCAGTCACAAGAATTTGTAAAATAGTTTGGATTTGAACTGTTGACCTTTGACTGTTGTAATCATTTCCAATATACCGAATCTTGCATTTTGCAAGCCAAATGGAACTCTTACATACTCAGTCTGAATGGCATAACTATAGCTGTTTTTGAAATGTCTTCTGGCTCCATGTTTATTTGGTGGTATGCTTGAATTAAGTCTAATTTTGTGAAATATCTGTTATTTTAAACAAGTGTTGTTATATCCTGTGTATTTGGTACTGGGTATTGATCAGGTTTTGAAACAGCATTCAGTGCTCTGTAGTCTCCACAGGCTCATCATGTGTTGAAATTTTTGCTAACAAGATGAAGAGGTGAAGACCATTTACTGTTTGAGGGATGAATAATGATTAACTTCATCATCTGTTGAAATTCCTCTTTAGCAGCTTTTAATTATTCTGGTGCTAAATGTCTGGCTTTACTATGAATAGGTGACATACTTGTTTCTATATAGTGTGTAATTGTGTGTGGCAAAATTTCATTATGAAAGGAAGGGACAGTGATTAAAGGATACTCTTTAAAAGTTTGAGCAACATGTCATCCTGATTGACATATGCCATTGAGGGGCATAATGGAGTGTCAGACCAAACTGCACCACATGCTTCAATGTGTATTTGTGTATTGCTTAAGATACAACCTAATAATAGCCAACTTCACTTGCCAGTTATCTCCTCCTAAAATGGCAATCAATTATACACTGATTTTTTTTCTTCTATTTTTAATTTCAAACTGAAAAATGTGTGTGTATATATATATATATATATATATATATATATATATATAATGCTAGAAGTCAAAACAAGAAAATTTATTTTATTTTATTTTTTTATACAGTCATTTTATATTTTATTTTTTTTAAATTGTTTGTATTTTGTTTTTAATTTAATTTTTTTGTCCATATTCCTTCAGTTCATCAATGTCATTGGTTTTAACAAACAGAAATAATGAGGCCTTTGGCAGAGATAGGGACAAAGAAAAAAAAATCATGAAAGATAAATACAGAAATATAATTTGAATAAAATTGACATAGCAATACATTTAAGTCAATAAAAAACAAAATATACAAATTAATACAATGAAAGGCAAGAATTCAAAAAGATTTACTAATTTCACCAGGATTTAAGAACCTAGAAAAAATAAAAACAACTTTTTTTTTTTTTTTTCATAACTCTAATCAATTGTCATTAATACATTTCTAAGTATAATTATTTTTATCTGTTTTTGTGATATTCATGGATATACACTACAGTTCTAAAGTTTGAGGCCACCCTGATGATTTTTTAAATGGGCCCAAAACATTAAATAAGAGAAAATTATTATACATGGTTTTTTTTTTTGTTTTTGTTTTTTAGATTTTGCAACAAAAAGAAAAAAAAGCATTTTATGATTAAATTTTGTTCTCATCAAAATATTCTCCTTCAACCTTGATTACTTCAGCACAAATTTTTGGCATTCATAAATTGCATGAAAAATAACCCATTTATAAATATTTTGTGAAGAAATTTAAAATAGTTTCATATATACATTATAGTAAAATTCATACAGTTTTCATAAATTGTGAAATGTTACAAGACTTGTGACATTTTACAATTGAATATTTACAGTCCATCTGAAGTTATTATGCAAATCCCTTAAACCTCAACAGCTTGAATTTGCTTTGAAAATTTTTGTCAAATTTTAAACAATTAATTTAGATGTCACAACAAAGCTTGTTAAATTTTAAAGTTAAATTTTAAACAAAATAATTACTTTGCTGAGAGGAATTTGCCCAAGTGATTTCTAAAAAGATCCCAGTTTGTGAAGTATTCTACACCTTTTGTCTTTCTTGACTCCCTCATTTTAGCCTGTTCAAAGATCTGAGGCCAGATCAAAAGTGTTTGTCTCACTATAACTCTAGTTTACATTCCCCTTGAAGAGACAATTTCTTAAATCGTTTTCTTTTGCTTCTAGTTCTTAACAGTTATATTTTCAACAGTACTTTTTATCATTCAGTGGTGTTCACGAAACTCCTTTCATGTCTCTAATGTGAACATTCCCTCACTCAAAAACTTTGCTATTTTCTGTTTTTCAGCATTTGTTAGATTCTTTCCAATACCCATGATTCAACATATATAAAAAAAAAAAAGGAAAAAATTAGTTTTCATAAACCTTAAACACAACATAACATTAGATTGCATTTTTTTAAATAATAAATTCAAGAACTTTAATAAAATGAAAGAAATGTTGAAACTAGCTAAAAATTTAACATCTAAATTCAAAGCAAATATGAATTATTGGGGTTTAGATGATTTAGGTAACTTCAAACTGTATATTTTAGGTGCAAGTTTTCTTGCCACTTATCTCAACAAAAGTGTTACCCAAACTACCATCATAAGTTTAAAAAAACTGTATTATTTTCAGTAAAAAAAAAGATGTACATAAGATATTTATGATTTAAATTCAGAGAATGATTACCAGACTAAGAATTTATGCTGGACTCTTGTATTGGTTTTATTGTTACCACAACATTTCAATCAATACATTCTACGGGAGTAAAATCCATATAGAGAGAGGTTTTTTTATGTTTTTAATAAAACCGGTAATATTTCAATAACCTAGTTTAAATTAATAAAATTAATTACTATAAATTGACTTATCAGTATTTACTTCAAATTGTTATTTAATAAAATAAAAATATTTTAAATATTGTTGCAGAGTATGTAAAACCAATTTTCATTGGCTGAAAATCAAAAAAAAACAAACCAATAAATAGCTCTGTTCAAAATTTGTAAATTCATTTTAGAGAGGCTGAGAAACTGGCTGGGAGTTTCTTGCTCCTGGCCAAGTCAACTGGAAGAGGATTTTAGAGGCTCAAAACCCCCCAATGTCATCAGGAATAAACATTACTGACAAAAGCTTCCTGGTGTCCTGTGAGGGTGTTTGAGATACAGGTTACTTAAGTGTTTCTTTTTTTTTTTTTTAATCATATATTAAAATTTAATTTAAGATAAATAAAACTTAAATTCATTTTAAGTAATTCACAATAAAGTAATAATTTAATAAACTACTTTATTAAAATATATTTCATTTATTATAACAGAATAAATAATAATAACTTAATTTAAGTTTTTATTCTTGAGTACAATCCTTAAAAAAATGAAGGGATACTTGTCTATATTTCCGAGATGAATTATTGTAACTATTTACATTGTTTGGACTATTGTTCTCATCTTTATTATCATACTCATGAAGTTTCAGCCATTGTACACCCAGTTTTTTTTTTCAGGTGATATACCAAACCCTTGATTTCATATACCAGGATAGATTGTTCAATGCCATACCTGTTCTGGATATCTCAGTTTCAGTTATTTCCCTTTTTACTGACTCCTCTTCAAGTTTTTGTTCCCATTGAACTCACAACTCTTTGGGTCAAATTACTGGATTACTTCAACCAACGGTTTTATCCACTGGAGACATCAGGGAATGAATTTTCAGGACTTATAAACCTAATGTCTCAGTTATAAGTTTTTACCAGAGCTCATATTCCAATTTGTTGTTATTATTGGGGTTTTTTTTTTTTTTTTACTTGTAGTGTACTTGTTTGTCTAGAAATAAGCAGAAAACAGAAATTATGAATATTACAATCCCAGTGTATTTTCAAATGCACAACTACATTTGTTATAAATGGTACTTCACAAAAGAAGTGTTTGACAAAAAAGATATTAAACCATATACCCACTTCAACAGAATATGGCACAAGGCCATGACAAAGTGAGATCTTGTGCCTACATTGGATAAGCAAAAAACTGTTCAGTCTACCTTTGCTCTTATGAGTGAAATGCTACTTGCAGGGACACCTCCCCACTGAAAATGAGCATATTATACAGTAAGTCTCCAGGTTACAACAGATCCCACCTACAACAATTTGCAATCGCTATTAATTTGGTTTCAACTTATGTCTTTTGCCACGTACATAAGTTGGTGTAGGTTGTGCGTTCTCTTTCTTTCATTTGCATTGTGTTGATGGAACCTTACTGCCCTTCATAATGGCATAGTGTGACCTCTTCTGATGGTGGTGCTTCAAAGAAAAAGAAAGCCATCACCATGGAAGTGAAATTAGACATTGTTAAACACTCTGAAAAGAGAGAAACTATGATGGACATTGGCCAGTTGCTTGGCTCAAGTTATTTGACTGTCACTTAAAACATGTACATAGTTTCTCTGTAATGGATAAACTGATGAATCCTTGATAAAAAAAAAAAAAAGAAAAGAAAAACAAACTCTTGCTTGTTTTTCTTTCTTTCCCAGATTTGCTGCTTCTGTTTCTGAGTACTGCAAGAGAGATAAGATCTTATGCTTTGTCATCTCATCTACCAAGAGCTAATGACATCACTGGTTTGGTTTGGTTTGTTTTACAGCATATCAACCTCAATGGGTTATTTAAATAACCCACTGAGGTTGATATGCTGTAAAACTGCTGATAAGATTTTTATTGCTGGTAATATTTTTTTCAAAAATGTATTGCTGGTATTAAGACCTATTTTTACACTTTCATAGTGTTTTGACTCCTGTTTGGAGTCAACTATTTGCCCATAGCTGGGACCCTAGCAGATGCTACCATTCTGGGTCAGGGTAGACCTGGGAACATCAGCAATTAAGAGGTGGTTCCATGCTCCTCAGAACCTCCTGTTGGATGTAGTTTATCATCTTACCCAGGACAGGATGCCAGTGGTAATAAATATACAAGCAGCGTAAAACGATTTGATTTCATTATATGTATTATACTTATATCTTCCATGTGTTGTTTTTTTTTTTTGTCCTAATTATGTCAGCATATGTCATAGAAATGCATTGTTATGACCTAGATTATTACTTTACTATTGTTAACATTGGTGAGTGACGTAAATGCTTATTGACAAAAAAATGCAGGCACATTCCGATTTACATGGAAAATCACGCTAACAGAACTCTGTCATAAGACAACCCCACCCACCACCCCATACTTAAAAACAACTCCAATCATGACTGAATGTACAAAAGAATGTATTTGTAACATCTCATTCAAATATGGAAAAAAGGTTGAAAAAGTGGAGAGAAACAAGTAAGAAATCTAGTATAGCATACCATATTTGGAGAGAGAAAAGCAGACCAAACTCCAGATATTTGACAGTGAACATTAATGGAGAGTGAGAAAACTGAAAAATGCAACATAATTACAAAAACGTTAGGCTCGTATAAATTTCAATCAGTGTGATCCCTTGTTCAGCAAGAATGGATTTCGGGAACATAAATGATAATCATATGTATGTTTGCATTAAAGTTTGATCCATCCTACAGCCTTATTTAGGTGAATAATCAAGATATTGTAATAACAATATTAGCAGCACAATAATAAGTTCAGTTGTTCAAAGAAAGTTTGGAATAACTATAGTGTGTGTGTATAAACAGACTTCACTTATACAGATATGTATATATTTAAGGAGCCATTATAATATATACTAAAGACTGTCCACTAACTTAATCTAGCCCTGATAGCATTGAGCTGACAGATTTGAGGAAAAGCAACTAAAATTAAGATTGTTACCATATTTATCACAATGTTTATGTCCCTGTATGCTCTGGCCTTCTTCAGGTGGTTGGAATGTCAAACTGTACCCTTTATTTCACTTGCCGAACAACCTGAAGAAGGCCGGAGTGTACAACAGCTGAAACGTTGTGATAAATATGGCAACAAAGATGAGGACGATAGTTCATACAATGCAAATAGTGTACATAATACCTCATGTCAGAAATATAGACAAATACTAAAATTAAGATGAATAAATTATGGTATCCAATGGATTTTTTGTTGTCACCACCCTGGTGTAGATGCCCCACCACCAATTGCCCAGTAAGAACATAAAGGAGAGGCAAGGTGTTGCCTGAAAGCTATGTCCAATGAAGTTAAGGTAGAAAACTCTGATATGGCAGAACATAGCTAATAAGAGAAATGCACATGAAAAGCTCCTCTGAGGATAGGAAACGTTGCTGGAGACTGGGGAAATTGAAGGAAGCAGCATATATTAATCTGTCAGTGCAGATTTCAACAGTTTGATTTTCTTTATTCAGCAGAGAAGAAACTAGAGAACATCCCCAAGTATAATTATGGAATCATCTGTAAATGGTATTGTCTGTGAGCCAAGGTGGTCAGTATATTAGCCACTAGTTCTTTTCTCTCTTTCATAATACTTTTCTTTCTTTACAGGCTGTATATCTGAAAAAGGCTGAAGAATGGATCAGTCAAAACATAGTAACAAAAGCAACACAAAGAGTGAGTTTCATAGTCCAAACAACTATTGCAATAAACACATTCTATAATTTCTTGTCACTGCATACGTTATATTTAGTGAATACATTTTTTTTTAAACAGTATAATATTTGGCAACTGGACTAGGTTTTTTAATAGTCTTTAATAAAGAGAATATGCTCTTAAGCAGGATTTGAAAGACTTAAAAAGAAAACAGGTGAGTAGACAAAAAATATGTGTTCAAACATATTTTTTGTCTACTTTATTTATTTTTCTTTTCAGTATTATTTATATATTTATATTTAAAATGTGTTTATAACCTGAAATACTGCAAATTTATATTTACATATAAAAAATCTATTAATCCAAAATAGTAAGCGATTTTTTTTTTTTTTTTCTTTCCATCAGTTTATTGTCTTTAATTCAACAGTGTATCATTCATTGGTGTTCCCCACAGATCCTTTATTTAGGGATAGAAAAATTAAGTAATTCAATTGTTTAAGCAGCAGGATAAATAAAGATTCTCATGGTTTTGAGAGAATGAAAATGTGCAAAAATAATCTTGAACTTGCAGTATTAAAAACAGATCTGACATTAAATTCTACAAGTGGCTTACTTTTATGTTACTTTATTGACAGTTTTCTTAATACAAAGAAAATAATTATATCAAAATTAAAAAAAAAACAAAAAAACTGGGAACTACTTTTCATACAAATTAAGCACATATCAGATTTAAACTAATGATCAAGCTGTGGTTTTGTAGAATATCTCATTTGACTTAACATTAAAGTTACTCCAGTGGCCATTTTCATTGACTAGCTAATATTGTTAATTGTTCAACTTGGTTTTCTTTTTTTATTTTTAACAATTTTCACACCAATTTTGCAACATACATTTTGTTTGTGTACATTCAAGTAAAGGCTAATGCTTAATCATAGATTTAAATCAAACCAGAGGTTCAAGGAATTGTCAAAAGTGTAAAAATTAATAGTGTGGTTTTAATAAGCTTGGGGTGTGTGTGTGTGGGGGGGGGGGTAAAATTTCCTCAAAAATCAATGCCCTCCCCCATACACACATACTTTTATTAGACACCTAAGGGCAATATATCTAGTATTCATTTGTGCACTTTTCTGTAAGTTAAAAATAAAGTTGTTTCAAATCAATTTATGCTTTGGAATAAATGTTTTTTGTTTTGTTTTTTTTTAAAGTCAATTTTTTTTCAAATTCTATATAGGAAAAAACTTTTTTCAGTTTCAGACAGTATCAATTTTTAGGGACTTGTACAAGATTTTTAAAAATACAAATTTTAAAAGTAAAAAAGCGGGGAAATATTTTAAACCCTTTATCATGACCAGTTTTAAAACGACATTTAAACCGAACATTATTATTAATAATAATCACTGGGAAGAAAAGATACAGTTGTGTCCATGTTTCTGAAATGAAAAAGCTGCCCTTTTACAATCGAGCAATTTTTAGTTTTTATCAATCAACACATTGTGAAAAATTAACTTTTTTTCTTTGTTAAGCATTTCAATTAAAACAAAAATAAGTTATACAAAAGTTGACCCAGAAATGAGGCCCTGTGCCAGACTAAATTTAGTCTGGCACAGTTTCCCCACAATTGTAAAGAGAGTAAGATGGTGTGGCACCAGTCTTCCAAAAGGTTGAGGACTTGCATGACTGACTTGAAAATCCTTGCCTTTATAAATTGGGCTCTAACACTGAAACAGTGGCAAATATACAACTACTTTGACCACTGAGCATTCTCTTGAGTTAAAACTGTTATAGCCTATAATCATTTGAAGAAAAAAAAATTTCACAATAGTTATTACATTTAATGTATTAAATATATAAGCAAATGTACAATAATTATGGGACATTTTTTTTCATGTTTTCTCATGAAAATAATGTTTTATTTTTTAGAACTTTTTTTTAAAAATAAAAAGTTATCAATTGATTTAACATACATGGTATATAAGACCCCTCTTTTACTCGCCCACCCAACAAGAAATGGCTGAAATAATCACCTTGGTCTTGTATACAAAGTAGAGGTGACTGGTAGATTGACATTTGCCCAGAAGACTAGAATACTTGCACATAGTCTAACTCCATAATATTTTAACATTAAATCTAAATAAAGAAGGATTGTTAACAAATATTTATGTGCGTGTGTATATATATATATATAATCTACTAGCAGTAGAGCCTGGCGTTGCCCGGGCTTGTAACAGTAAGAGATAGATCAAGTATCGACCATTATAAAAACTGAAAAATAAAATTGACAAAGATTATTGTTTAAGGTTGACGGACATGCATGTCTTAATTAGTTTTTTTTTTTTTTGTTTTACGAATTGGTCAAACCCAAACTCACAAAAACATTGTTTTCAATCGTTGAGTCTATCCATTGAATAGAATTTTATTATAAACAATTGTCTTGTAAATGGAATTTTTAAAGCATTCTGAATATAAAAATAAAGAAAAAAGTGTGCAACACTACCTGCCAAAGAAAAATTGAAGTTTTGTTGAAATCGGTTGAAAAATGTAGGAAATCCGATCCCACATATGAACGAACACACACACACACAAACAACCTGGGTTTTATAATAAGTATAACTTGATATGAGTTGTCCCCCTTTCATTCTGATGACAGAATTGTATTTTATCGTGTTTTCAAATTGATTTCATGCAAAAACAATTGTTTTTCCAAATTTTGTTGCTGTCAGAACCACCGCAAGGTAATTTTACGTAGTCCTGTGAAGTTTTGTTGAAATCGGTTGAAAATGTAGGAAATCCAATCCAATATATAAACATACAGACACACAATCTGCGTTTTATAATAAGATATACACACACACACACACACATATTTGATAACAAACCTTCTTTATTTAGATTTAATGTTAAAATATTATGGAGTTATATATGACTAGAATACTTGCACATAGTCTATTTTCTCTCTCCATTTATATATATATATATATATATAACAATTATAATAAAACATACAATAAACTGCTACATAAATGGAATCATGGTGATGGTCAAATAGAGAAGAAATGATCATTTCAAGGTTTAAAAGTAGCAATACTCTCACAGGGAGGGGAGAAAGGAGGGGAAAAAACCTAAATTTCTAACATGCTAGGAGATGATTTCAAGTAACCAATCAGATGTGGGACCTATGATAAGTTAACTTTCATGTTGGATTCCTGTTGGCTGTACAAGTCATTTAGAATCACACTTAGATATTAATGAAATGTCAAGCTTATAATATTCTTTGTTCTTAACTCAATAAACTATCAAGATGAAAGCAAAGGATAAGTCTACAATAAACCTGTATTTGCCCCATATCTATATCTAAAGCCTAACAAGATGGCGTGGGTAGAGGAGGAGAGTAGGTATGAGCAAATGTTATTTTGTATTATAGCTGGTAAACAAAAGCTCCTTTAATAGGCAAGGCAATAATTATAATAGACCCAGAAATTCGAAAGCAGGCATAATAATGACCAAACATATATGTACACATACCCATATATACACATACATATTCATACAGATGCATAACCCTACAGCCACACACACACAGGTATGCACATAAGCACCCAAGTAAAACAAACATAAACACAAAACAATATACAGACAAATACGTACTCAACCACACAAAACTGTAGCCACGCATGCATAAATGCATATGTAAACATGTACACACAGACCTAGGTAGATACGTAGGTACAATTACATACAACTATGTACAAATACATGCCTATATATAAATATATATATATATATATATATATACACATACATACATACATCTACATATATACCAAATATGCACATAAGAAACAAAAATAGTTTGAACGTGCAAACAAATATACTGTAAACCACAAATGCACACACATAAATATTATATATATATATATATACACACACACACACACACAACTGAGTCCAAATGACCATACATAAATATATACAAAAGGCTGTATAACATTATATATATATATATATATATATATATATATATATATATAAAAACAAGTAAAGATACTACAAAAACAATGCTCAATATAAAAAATATATATACAGAGCAATATACAAAAATAAAATATATAAAGATGCTTATATTTCACTGTTTTTCATGACTTGGAGTTTATTTGAACAATCATCATACAGTTAAAAAGGACAGGTAACTCAATTCTATATTTTTATTTTAAAATTGATTGTGTGAACCCCTCACAAATGAACTGCACATCCACATGAAATGTCAATGAACAGTGATAAATCTAGAACATGTATGATAATCTTTATCATATGCCACTTGTGGTTTATTCCTTAAATATGGACAAATCAGTTTGTTTTTTTGTTTTTTTTTGTTATCTTGGCCCAGATTTGATTTGCATGCAAACACTGTCATTATTTCTACTCTCCATATTTAATCAGTAAACCACAAGTGACACGCGATGAAGATTGAACCTGACCTGATGATCCTTCATTTTTGAAGGTGACAATTTTATTTTTCTAATTTTTTGTTTATCTTAGATTTTATAAGCTCTGTGTTGTATTAAGTACTTTAAGAGCCTATTTAGTCATAGTTAGAGTTTACCAACTATGATTGTATTCCACTTATTAATTTTTATATATATATATATATATATATATATATTATATTATATTATATTATATTATATTATATGATACTATGACAACAGTTTTGGTTTATGATACTGCTCATGTTATGATCAATCATAAAGATAAAATTTCTTCTCATTAGATTTGGTAAATTTTTCAAAATTATTTTGTCAAATAAAAATTTTTTTGTTTTCTAAAGTCACTAAATATCTTAATCTCATCAAGAAAAATAAAAAAAATGTTGCTTTCTTTTTAATTGTAATGTGAGAAGTGTGACAATGCTGATTTTTTTTTAAGATGAAAAATTTAGTAATTTCAAACATTTTCAGTCAGTTTTTGTGTTTTTTTTTTTTGGTGGGGGTGGGGGGTGTCAAATTTTATAAAATATTTTCTCCACCTTTACAAACTGAACTTTGTTTTATTTTTTTTTTTTTTTTTTTAAGAAGGAAAACTTTATGGATTTCCTTTTAATATTTAAAATATTTGGTTGATTTGCAAATTAAAATATTAGATGAATTTTGCATGTCTGAAGAAATGTTTAAAACAATTTTGTTCCTACATGGAATCATTAAGGAAAATATATTAAATGCTTTTATTAGGTTGAGTCATATGTAAGTTCCTTTTTGCAAACCAATCATAATGACAAATGGTAGCATCCAAACTGCTAATCATGCATGGTAGTTAGAGTGCCCCCATACTTTTGGCCTTGTACCACATCTAAGATACACTTAGAAAATCACCTCAGCACCTCAACATGGTGTAATAGCAAACTTGTCAAGCTAGAACAATTGTGACTGATTAGCGAGTTCAATCCTCACTGGCCCATACTTTTAGCCTTGTACCACATCTAAGCTACGCTTAGAAAATCACCATATATAATATTTAAGAATAAATTTGGAAAACACTGACTGACCTTAGATTTTGCATGGCAATGGAAACATTTACTGGTTTAAAGAATTCATTTCTTAATGCCACTAATACAGGGACTGAAAGTGCATTTACGCCATATAATGTTATTGGAATTCAAACAAGGAAATAATGTGATGGAGACACCTAAAAAATGTGTAGGGTTTATTGTTGAGGAATCATAACTGACCAACAAGTATGAAATTTGTTTGCAAAGTTTCCTTCTGGAGAAATGTTGTTGGAAGATGAACCCAGATCAAGGCATTCATTGGACTTTGATGATGAAACTTCAGAGTCATCAGTGGAATACAATCCATGGCAATGTACTCAGGAATTAGCAAAGATGTTAAACACATCACAATCTACCATATACTGACAATTAGAAAAGATTAATCAGCAAGCTGAGTGTTTGGGTGCCATGCACTTTTAGCAAAAAGTACAAAATGGATTGTTGATAAACAAAAACAGAAATTGTTTATGACTTGATCTGATAACACTTTCTGTTTGTTTTTTTTTTTAATGAGAGCTCTGATAATAAGTATAATAAAAAAAAAATATGAGTGTGATGCTGAGTTGAAAGTTTTTCTATAGATGCTTGTATGAAAAACCTCTTTTCTTTTTTTTTAAGAAAATTTGTGTTGAGTTTCTGTGTCTGAGCTCAGTAGGAATAAGTAATCATTAAGGTGTATCAAAAGAATTTTCATTTTTTTGCAGACACACACTCTAAAGTTCTTTTCATGTACACATCTAAAATCTATCCTTGACGTCACTTTTTTGCTATTGTAAATTAAAGTATATTTGAGACTAAGTGGAAAAGCTTTTTAATGGCAACACATTTTCCTTCATGTATTAGGCATCTTCAGGTCAGAATGAAAGATAAAATTGTTTGTTTTTATATTAAAGCCATTAACGTATGATTGACATCTTCCAGCTTGAATGAAGCATTATATAAAACTCAAAAACATGCAGAAGCTCAAGAGGTTCTCTATTGATTAAAAATAAATAAATACTTTTGATACATCCAAATAAATAATTATTTCTTTAAATTACTCTGATAATAGCAACTCTCAGATGTGAGACTTAAAAAAAAATAAATTCATGATTTTGTTGGTTCATAATAGCAATATGATAAAAATATCCAACCCTATTTTTTTTTTTTTTTAACTTTAGCTGCTTTTTGAATTTATTGAAATCTTAACAGATTTTATTACCTGTTCATATTTTTATGTGCCATATCCTTTCAAGACATGGACAATCATGGCTGTCCATAATTTTTGGTCTTTTGTTGCTCTAAGTAACACTTGCCCCATTACTTTTCTTCTGCCATCCATCCACACAACTGTTAAAAGATGTTACTCATTATTGCCATCTGTCTTAAATTCTTATTTGAACATCTATTGGAATTCAAGTTCACTCTATACATCAAGTGGAATCCATATATACAATTATCTATTGATCTATCAGACTGAAAGGTTGGTCAGTTCTTTGTTCCATTCCAGAAAATATCTGACACCACCTGCCATGCTCTGTCTTTTACAAGAGTCAGATCAGACCAAAAATTGATCATTGTTACTACATCTGGTTTGGATTACTAAATCCTCACTTTCCAGCTCTGAGAGAGAGTTCAAAATCATCTTCAAGGCCTTGTCAATTGTGAATTATTTTTTTTCATCCCTTACCCCCCTCCCCCAGATAAAATGTTGCAAGTCTCTCACTACATCACTATTTCCATGGAAAATGTTCTGACAAGATATATTCCTTTATTCCACCAGTTCAGACTAAGACTTGCCATGCCATGCCATATATGCAGAATTGAATCATCCACATTCATTTTGCAAGGATGTTCCATTCAGACAGATTCTTTCAAAAAACTACTATTTTGTGAAACAGATTCCCAAGAGAATGTTTACTCAGTTAAGAAAGTCTTTGGTCAACTGTTATCTACTTTCAACGACCTCATTCAGTAGCTAGCTCTCTCTTGATTAATACAAGGCCAAAAAGTCAAACGAAAAGCAAACCTGCTTTATGACCACAAATTCTTCAGCAACTAAAACAAAAATGTATTTCACATCATAATAAACCTTATTTTTTGTGGGTACACATGTTTGAATTACAATTCTTATTTTTTTTTTTATTAAACAGTGAAATTAATAATAATAAGAATCAAAAATGCATCTTTCTTTTTTCATCAGTGAAACCACTTTTTGAGCTAAAGTGAGCTTGCCCTGTCAGGCTGGTCTCTGCAGCTGTACTGATACTAGGTTGGTTTGTACCAGTTTGGCCATAGAACCAACCTGACAGGATAAGTTTGTTATTAGCTATTAAGGAAAGCATATTTTCTCATTGGGATTTCTATGAATCTATATCTATTAGCTTCAGTTACATATCCAAAATGTGAATGTTAAATTTTGAAAGGATTTTTATTAATATCAACGTTATTTTTAGTGGGGACGTGTGTTTAAAAATAACATTTATAATAAAAAATAATGTAGGATAACATGAAAACATGCTTTTCTTTATTGGTAATTTAAACCTTCCTCTGTAAAGCTGGTCTCCATGGCTCAACTTTGCCTCAAAAAGTGATTTCTCAGATGGAAAAAAAAAAAAAAAGGATACAGGCTTGATTCATATCAGAGGCAAAATTTTTCTTTAGTAGGACTTCTTAATTTAAGCTGGTTGTTATTAATTTCACTTCTTTAATAAAACAAAACAGGGATAGTAATTCAAACATGTCTACCCACTAAAAGTAACATTTATAGTAATAAGAAATAATGTCAGATAAAAAAGAAAAAAAAAAAAACTTAAAAACACAATTACTGCTATTTAAGTTTTGGGTATGAAACTGAAGCTAGTAGATGTAGATTTGTAAAAGTCCCAATGAAAAAATATACTTTCATTAATAGATAATTCAAACCTTGCCCTGCCAGGCTGGCTCTATGGCTGAAAAAGTGGTTCCCCTGATGTGGGCTTGGGGGTGGGGTGCAGATTCGATTCCTGTTGGATGCACAATTTTTCTTTAGTAGGAATTCTCAATTTAGGCCAGTTGTTATTAATTTCATTTCTTTAATAAAACAAAAACAGGGATAACAACTCAAACATGTCTACCCACTAAAAATAATAGTAATGAGAGAGAGAGAAAAAGAGGCAAATATGAACAGTCTGCTTCCATTCTTTTATTATCTGATATCAACTATTGTTTTATTGTAACCCTTTCAATGATAAATAATGAGGATCTATATGTTTGTTATAAAGCCACAAGTGTTAAATAATCCATGCACTGTCCCCATTTTCGAAATAAATGCCATCCTACTAAATGTGTTAAGGTTAAGGCCAGGATAAAAGAAATCTTGGGACCAAATTGTTCAGACAGACACTGACCTTAAGCTGAACCTCAGGTCAAGGAAAGATTTTGGTAAATTCTTAAACACCTTCATATGTCCATTTATGCTTTCAAAACTGAGCAATAAAGATTTCAGACAGCTGATTTGGTACTTACATATGTTTGTGTGTGTTTACATATATGTATTTTTTAAAAGGATTTTTTATCTGATATTATTTCTTATTAGTATAAATGTTGTTTTTAGTGGGTACCTGTGTTTGAGTTGTTACCCCTGTCTATTTACTTCATTAAAAAGTTAATAACTGAACTAAATTTGAAAAATCCTACCAAAGCAAAACTGTGCCTCTACCAGGAATTGAAACAGCATCTCTTTTATATCTAAGGCAAACCACTTAAGCCAAAGTGAGCCACTACCAGTTTAGCCATGGGGTTAACTGACAGTACAAAGTCAGAATTGCCCGTTACAGATGGTATGTTTTTCTTGAGATTTCCATGAATTTATATCTGCTAGTTTCAGTCAGATAAAAAATCCTTTAAAAATTACTGTTTTTTACATTTTGGGTACAAAACTGAAGAAATGCTTTCCCTGAGGTAAGAAACAGATTCAGGTTCAATTCTTGTTGGAGGCAGAATTTTCTTTAGTAGGACTTCTCAATTTAGGCTGGTCATTATTAATTTCACTGTTTAATAAAATAAATGGGGATAGCAACTGAAACAAATGTATCTACTAAAAATAATGTTTATAATAATGTCAGATAAAAAAAAAATTCCTTTTAAAAATATATAATGTATCTACAACAAACAAACTTATTACCAAACTTGATGTTCCTTATCCAAGACCAAGAAATAGTTTTTTTTCTGTGAAGGCAAATTATTGCTTGCTTTTCAAGAAGCATCTATTAAATGTAGGAAATTGTGCTAAATCTGCTCATCTCATTGAAGAGCTGAACTATTATGCAAGACTAATATGTATAAAGCATACTTATCACCAAATTTAGATCCCTTTTCCAATGCCAAGGTCTGAGAAAACTGTGCTCTGTGAAGGCTAAGTATTGCTCCCATTTTATGAAGCATATATCAAATCTGGATAATTGCTGTGACCTCAATTAATTTATTATTAAAAATGCTCGTTTATTTTTTTAACAATCCTCATTTTTAAAGGTGTGCATAATAAATTATTAATGTGTGACCTCCACAATCATGACACTCCACAACATCCTATCTTTTGTTGCTCTAATTAACATTTGATTCTTTACCATCTCTCTTTGGGCACTTCAATGTGGTATAAGGGTTAGCAAGCTAGATCAATTACAACTGAATAGTGAGTTTGATCCTCTCTGGGTGCTCCACGCTTTTGGCCTTGTGTCACATCTAAGCTACACTCAGAAAATCATTTGGGCATTTCAATGTGGGGTAATGGTAGGCTTGTCTCACTAAATTACAACTGAATAGTGAGTTTGATCCTAACTGGATGCTCCACATTTTTGGCCTTGTGTCACATCCAAGCTACACTTAGAAAATCACCATCCCTCTTTGGTGTTATTCTACCACCAAGTCAGTCAGTTACGTGATACACATTTGGGTGATCAGGTCTCTTTTGATTCATGACTGACTAGGCAGATTTTCCTGCAGTAGGTTGCCATTTCTTTCTATAGTAGACTGGTTATCAACCAAGGCAATAGAACCCAGTCTGTTCTGCTATTCAACCCACAGCTGGGGGAGAAGTGATGAATTCATACTTTTCCAAAGGGTATTTGTGCATAAGTGAAGGCAACGAACTTGACTGGAATTTGAACTTGGCTGTCCAATTTTCATTTTGAGTCTTACATCACAATGCACAGCCGGTGATCTTTACTTTTCAGATGCAAACATGGCAGTCTCAGTCTACAACCACAAATCTTCCAGCAATTGATGGTCTTATGCTTCTTTTAATCTGGAGAAAATTACAAGAGCACAGCAAGTATGACAGTCAACCAGAAGACTACACTCCAGTTTCCCCAGAATAAGAATTTTGTAATTTCAAATTGGGTTGGCAGTAGAAGCAAAAATACCTTGAATCTACTTCAACAGCATTAGTGAAAAAGTGAATGCCCAGAATCTGAACACCAATTCCTTTTTTCAAGTACATGTATATTCCAAAAGTATTAGGTTATTACATATATTCGTTCCTCTTTCTTATGTTCTTCAAATGATCTCAAAGAATATTCTTTAGTACCATTTTTTACTTCTTTATAACTCCAGTCATCGTGTGAAACTGTTTGTCTAACATTATTGCAATTTGTTCGATATGTGTTAATTTAAGAGAATGACAATGTCATGGTTAAAGCAATGCAATATCTATCTAGAATGTCTGGATATTGTACTGGTTATTGGCATGAAAACCGAAATTGAAGAACCAAGTTCAAAATCTGTTGGGTCCAATTTGCACTAACACCCTTGGAAAAGGCATGAATCTATCTTCCTGTAGCTATGGGTTAAATAGAAGGATAGACAAAACTATCTTAACTTGGATAACAACCAGTTTAGGAGAAGGAAAAGTGATGAGTTTCATCAGACCATGTTGTGATAGCACATATCTAACTATCTCAGTCTATTCACTATCAGCTTATTACATATATTTGTTCATTTTTCTGATGTTCTGCAAATGATCTTGAAGAATATTCTTTAGTACCATTTTTTGCTTCTTAATAACTACAGTTATCGTGTGAAACTTTTGTCTAACGCTGTTGAAATTTTATTTCAGATGGAATGCCTAATCAACACTTTCTCTGCTTTTAATCAAGGCCACAAAACTGCTCAAGACATTTGTGCTGTGTACAGCAATGACTTCATTGCCAACAAAATGGCACAGAAATGGTTTTCCTGTTTCAAGGAGCAGAAGTTCAAACTCAGACTCTCCATGTTCTGTTTGATGAGAACCATTTGCACTTGAGTAAAGTGGCAGCATTGAAAATGAACAAAATTACGTAACAACATAATACATATGGTAAATTCTGGAAAGTCTGTTGAGATATCTATTAAAGAATTTAATATGAGAAATATTTAATTTAAAATTCCTAACAGTCTTAATACTTTAAAGATATGAGATTAGGCTAATTAGTGGGTCAGGGTTGGTTAATGAATTATTATTATACAATTTTTGTTAATCCAGCCAAGAAGGTAATCTGTTATGATTCGTGAAAGCAGAGTGCCTCCCAAATCAGGAAGTTGGCTTGTATTATGGCAGATATAAATTTTCTGCAAGTCACTTTGCTGACAGTAAGATGATCAAATTTCAAATCTAAATTGTTTGCCCATTTAAAATAAATTTATTACAAAATATATTTAATTTAAATACATAAGGAGTTATAAAATGACTTCAAAGAATTAGCTTATATTATTTTCATGTTACCAAGGAGTTGTAACCAAGTAGAAAGGGAAATTATCCCTCCTTGACACAAATGTCCATTTCAGTTTCGTTCAAATTGTGTGTGTGTGTGTACATATATAATTTAACTGAATGACAATTCTAAAACTGTCTACAATCTTTTTTAAAAAAAAGTTTAAAAAATAAAAGCAGTTTTTAAAAAATTCTATTTATTGCCAAATATGTTCTGAAAAGTTCAATAAATTCATGAATGTCTTATTTTTTATGGTTAAAAAAATTAACTTTTTTTTTTTTTTATTGCTCATCCCAGGGTAGGAACCGTCCAGACTAAGTCAGAGGGGAATGTTTTATTCCAATGTCGTTATCAAACTAGTTCAAATTTTGTAGCGGTGTGCATGTGCTCATATATACATTACATGGAAGATGCACTGTGAATCACTGACATACAACAGACATATATTACACATGGAAGGTCAGCTCTTCTTTTATGATACACACACACGTGTGTGTGTGTGTTATATTTATGAGTAAAGTGCTCAATATCAGAGATAGAGCGTATGTAAATGTAAAATTGGACATTGAAGGCAACACCAAGTGACAACAGTCTGTTTCATGCTTGAACGTAATTTTCAGGCCTGAAAGAAATTGTCTGTGTTTGGTTTTGAACAAATTGTCCAATTTTTTTATTGCTGATACTCCCTGAAGAGTGGACAAACAGGTCCACCTACAAATCTTTGGAGTCAGGATGCTAAAGGTAACATTAATCAGTTAAGTGACAAACTTTTACTCATATTAATCATATATACACACACATACAAGCCATGTTGCAGTTAAATTTATATAATTGTGTACATAAGGAATCTAAAAATTAGATTTCTATTGACATTTTTCTGTGAAAGCTTTTAAAATTGAATTTATATTTTCAACAGTTTAATATTTCCTAATTATATGAATAAAGTTAAATTTAATAAATTGAAAAATAATCTCAATTTTGGTATCACTATCAAAGTTTGTGTATGTAGGAAAATCAGTTAATTTCACAGCCTAATGGTGAAAAACAATTGGTACCCCAACTTGCATGAATTTAAGCATGCTACTAGGTTGGCATTTCATTCCCACCCTTTTACTGTTGAAACAGTTAAATGTAACCATCTCTTTTACTCCAACAGCTTCTCTTGCACTTCCTGACAGTGGGACTCCCTTCCTCTTACTTGCTTCCCTGATAGTTATAATCTTCAAAACTTTAAATTTAATGTGAATTGACATCTTCTGATGCCTTTGATCTTGATCCCCATCCTTCTCTTTATCCTTTTCTCAAACACCACTCTTTACTCTTACTTTCACTCTTTGTAACTCCTTGCATGCTAGTGGCATTCTCACCTTGCTGGGGGAGGGGGGAAATGCTTAAAAAAATCTTCTTTGTCAATGCACTTAATTCATTGAATATTAGTTGTACAAATCAAAAACTATTCTTACTTCCCACCCATTTATTTGAGAGGTATCAAATAAGAGGGAAGATCTTTTGATTTCCAAAAATTTATTAAAATGTGGTTGATTCATATAAGGCTGGATGAGATGTGTTGAAATTTCCAAGGGAATATGCTATTAAAATGCAATCAAGATCAATAAGCATTCATTCTTACGCAACATGCAGTTTGTCATCATACAATTTTAATATGAATCTCTTGAAAATTTTATTAAGTTTACTGCCTCCTCTTTAACATTTAGTGATAAGGCAAATATAATAACTGTCTTATTGATCCATTCTTATAGATAAGTAGATACTGGTAAAACAAGAGTTTATAGAAATTTTAAAAAAATAACCCACTTAACCTGTTAAGGGTGAATGGCTGACAGAAGACAGACAAAGAAGGTAGCAAGTCAAAAGTTACTTAGAGCATCAAAAGATGTGAAGTTGTGGAGATCTGTGATTGCTCATATCCTGAAAGAACATGGCATCTAAAAGAAGAGATATAAAGATTTTAAAACATTATAAAAGACCAAAAATGGCACTCATATATTTTATCAGTATTGTCTTAATGGTTGAATTTAGGAAGAATAAGTGCACCTTACACTCAAGTATGCAATTTTATTTTATTTTTGTAGATAACATTAGTTTTAATGATACAAGTCTTAATAATTAATCCATAGTTAGTGGAGAAGAGGTGGATTCATACCTTCCCCTAGGGTACTTGAACGTAAACTGGAATTGTAACTCAGTTCACCAATTTTTAATTCCGAATCAATATGCATTACACCACCCACACATCTAAGCTTAGAGCACCTGGCTTTCCCAAGCAGTCACCCATCTAAGTACTGACCAGTCTCAATGTTGCTAAACTCCGGTGATTGTACAGTAACTGATATCTCAGCATTACATGACCCTCTGGCAATCTTGTGAAATTCAGACACTTGCCCATGATTTTGTAGAGATTAAAAGAGGTGACTGGTCATCTTTTACTAGAAAATTGGTGGTCCATCTGTATAAGCAAAACTTTGTAATGTGTTTGTGTGTGTGTGTGTGTGTGTGTGTGTGTGTGTGTGTGTATGTATGTATAATGTATGTATAGATTGAATGATTTTTTTTTTTTCAAGTCTTTTTGGGTTATTTAAAGCTGAAACACATTTTGGAGTGTAAGATTTTTTTTTTTTGTTAGTGAATATTGTAATAACAATGTCTTTTTATAAATATAAATGACAATAGGAAAACTGTAGTAGTTGCTGAAGTGTTTCATCCAATGTGGACTTTCTCAAAGCAAAAAATGAAATGAATTTATTTAAACAAAGTAACTAACAAAAACAAAATGTCTTGTAGATAACAATGAGTTTTTCAGATACAAGTTGCGCTATTTAACCCATATGGATTCATATCTTTCTCGAGTATTTGTGTATATAGATTTATAAGCAGCACATGATGAATTGCAAAGAAAATAAGAATACATGCAATAATTTTACTAATACAACACTAACTGTAATAGTAAAAACAACACTGTACTATTATCTTTTAAGTTTAACAATAAAAATGCTATTAATATAACAGTACTGATAATGGTTTTAACAATACATACAGAAAAATATATTATAATTTTAACCAAATCTTAACAGCCATTAAAACAACTACTGTTCAGTACTGTTCTGAATAATCATATCATTATTTTTTTAACCCTTTGAACATGGAACCTATGATGAGTACAATATATACACTTTCACACAAGTATCCTGGTTGCTTGGGTTCATGGGGTTAAGATAAACGATTACATTACTCTTTATAGTGTCATTATACTTTTATTATAACAGAACAATAAAATTATCGATATTTCATTGCATCCAAATTAATTATTAATATATAAATCACAAAACCTGAGTTATAACAGAAATTGCTCGCTTGTAACGATAAATTTATGTAGGACCTCACAACTACAGTTTCACTTATCCATGGCTGAAATAAACAGCAAAACTTTCACATTCAAAACTTTTACTTAACTAAGTACCTTGACATGGTGAAGTAGTTTCTATCCTCCTATAATCCAGTGAACTATTCTGTTAAGAGTTTATCCACTTGTAGGTTCAACCTAGTTAGGCAAGTCAATGATCATAGTCACCTAAAGATCAATGAGAAAAAAAAAAACTGAAGTGGGCAGAAACTCCAGTTTCATAGATAGACAAGCAACAACAGACAAATATATTGACTTCATATGCACTGCTCAATGGTGGATGATAAGTGATATTGTCAACTATAATGGCATGGGCTATAAAATTCTAGTTATTTTGAATACTGCAGTTGCTAGTAAAAGTTGTGACAACTAGTACTAAACTGTATGACATGTGAAAGCAGCTAAAAAGAACAATACCGCATGTTTTATAAATCTGTTTCTTGATATCACTCATCAGGTGTGGGGGGATGCTTATGGCCATATCATGAGTGACTACTTGGGAATACAAGGTGCTGTAAGCTTGGATATGCAGGTGGTGTAGTGGATAACAGCTCGGATTTGGAAACCAAAGAGCAGAGTTCCAATTCCAGTTGGGTTCATTATATTCACTTATAAACAAATACCTGTGGGGAAAGGTATGAATCCACCCATTCTCTCTCAGATAAGTTAAATTGTAAAACTTGAATCAGTAAATAATCATCTTGAAAATTCTTACAATCAAAATTATTTTCTGGCTTTAAATAACTTGCAAAAGGTTGGTAAGCCATATAAAAAAAAAAAAAAAAAAAAGAAATCAATCAACCATTGTGTGGGTCAACAAGGAGTGTGTCCCTCAGGAGGAAGTCAAATGAAATAAATCACCAGAAGAAGAGAAGAAACTAATGACATTCAAGATCACCTGAAACAGACTAATTTCCAAAATAGATTGTAAGCAAATAAAATATAGGGTGTGACAGAAATACCTCCCACATAATAGTAAGACATTAGCTAGATAAGGACACCATTGCCACTAATTTCTTACCTGCGGAGGGTCATTTGGGGACCTTGTGGCACGTAATGCACCAGGTTTCTGTATTCAGCACTTCAAAAAGTGTGGTTGGTTCTGCACAAAGCCTTCACCACTATAATCAAATCATATGTACTGGTGTCTGGCTGTTGGTTCCTAGGAACTGAGCTGCTTGATCCTCATATGTCAAATACAATGGGAGAATCCACCACATATATATGTGTGTGCGCACAAGAATATTGTTATTAACTACATGACATTAAGGATTTTGGTATTAATGATAATAGTAAATTGGGTTTTACTATTCATGCTGATAGATATATAAAACCTAATAGATCAGACAGTGTGGTTAAAGATAACAAAAATGTCTTATTATAGATATGGCAGTGCTGTCAGATCAAAATATTTGTTAAAGAATATGAGAAAATAATTAAATATAAGGATCTTGAAATTTAAAAGAATTTGGCACCTTAAAACTATTTCATTTTTGTTCTTTAATCAAATTAATGGGAGTGAAAAGAGAACAAGGTGGCTTTAGTCAGAAGAAAGGACAATAAAAAGAACATGATTCAGGAAGAAAGACAGAAGATGGCAATTGGTGTTGGATTTAAATTTTTAAAGATTTTAGGTGGCAGGAAAGGAAGAAATCAAAAATGAGTTCCCCAGGCGAGAAAGGAAACTATTCGAATAGAACAGAGGGTTGCATCTAGCTAGTTCAAAAGTAAAATGGTGAGATTTAGTTGTCAACCTAGTAGCACACTTAAATTCATGCAGTTGAGACAGCAAGGAGGAAAGCTCATCAGAACAATTGCCATGAATTATTTGTAGAAAAGACAAAGGGAAACCCCATCATGTTGGTGAGAAAATGACTGAAGTTGAGATGCCAGGTCAGAATTGATTACATTACAGCTCTTTTGAATTTTGTCAAGAATCTTGGGATATATAAAAGGAGCACTTGACCAGATATGGCAGCAGTATTCAATGCACAGATAAATGGTAGATTTATAAATGTGCAAGGACTAGAGCTTTGGATATGTTCAAGAAAGGTACAGGCATGAATATTGAGATTTGGAAAACTGCACTGGATGGAATTGTTCATCTAAGCAGTAGAGTATTATCAATGTCAGGGCCAGTGCATACTACCCCTCAACCTCTGCCCCCAATGGGGAGCAAGCCTGATTGGGGTTCCTGAGCAGTGCTATTTTATCAACATTTGCTTTTTTTTTTTTTTTTTTTTTACCTAAATTTAGATACGTTACAAATTAAACTAAGCAAAACTGATTATTAAAGGATAAAAAATTTTCACGTAATTCTGGGGTCTTTATATTTTTTCCCAATCTATGAATTTGCTTTACTAATGCTAAACCAAAAAAAAAAAAAAAAAAAGACACTATATAAAATTCACTATTCTTTATCTGTAATGTTGAATGTGTTCAAATTATTCAATTTGCTATACTCAATATTAGGCATAGAGCTCATGTTCATATGTGTACATAAAAATAAACACTGCATGGTGACTAGCTGTTTCATGCCTTAAAAAGCAATGTCTGATGAGGGTTTAAGATGTGAAATTTTATCTCTCTTCATGAATGTTTGTGTGAGAGATACTTTTCACAATATGTACAAGCACTGGTTCTAGGTGGGCTAGATGTAGCTGTATGTTCTATGATAAGTTTCTTTTCTCACTTGTGGAACTCCTTTCTGGCTCCATGCTTTCCGTCTAACTTTAATCTGCAAAAATTTAAATGCAATGTCAATCACTATCTGCTGTCCTCCTAATTATTCTTTCCTCTTCTTGCTCATTATTAATGTTTCTGTTCCTAATTCTTCCACACCTGGTAACCCCTTGAATCTTAGTGACTTTACTGCCTTGCTTGGGGTGAAATTATTTAAAAAGAAATAGACACATATGCCAGAGAGTGAAACTGATCCTAGTCAGAGCACACAAATAATACACTCTGTTCTTAGGCAAAACGGCTGATCAATTTGTAAATAACTCATTTTGTATTATACCAGTTTTAATAACAAGAGATAAAAAAATTTATAACTTGAAATCCTCATCAGACTTTCTTACCAGATATCTTCTCTCTTCCCCAGAGTGGAAAGAAAAAAAAATGAAAGTTTCCTTTCATAAACTGCAACTCAAGAAGACATCTAAAGACTTTCCGCAAACAGATTTTATAAGAATATCACAGTTACTAAATATCAAGCTGATATTTTTATTTATTTTTTTTATTGCTATCCAAAACAACTCATGTTTAATGAGACAAAGCTAGGAAACCCACAAGTATATTTTCTAAATACTTTAGGTCATAACATAGGTATATATATATATATATAAATAAAATTCTGTGACTTCTCTTAGTCCATCCATCCATCCATTACACCTTCTAAAATAGCCATACATTGGCCGATCAAAACCAAACAGGTAAGAGGGTACAAAGTACAGTTGATTTTACTAAGGTACGTAGCTTAGTACAATAAATTTTCATTAAATTCTTTTTTGAAAATTAAGTTTATTATTTAACATGCAAAATAAGTTCACCACGTCAACATTTCTTTCTCTCAATACTACACTGGGGACAGACATCAAATAACTTAACCAGAACCACAAATGTCAGTCAGACCACCTCCCCTCCCTACACACTTTCATCAAATAGAGATTAGCCTTTGTAAGGCCTTTCATTAGTCATTTTTATTTTACTTAACTGGTTGTAGTTTCAGCAATATAATTAACAAGGCCAAAAGCTTCAAAAAGTTGGAATTTGGCTCAAATATTTATGCATGGCCAGTTGCATGCTCAAGAGCAAGAAATCCTAAGAATTTATTCTTCACTATTAAAAAGGAAAAAAAACAGAAATTCTTAAAAAAAAATATTGTTTACCATGAAGTCCTAGAAAATAAAATTAAATTAAAGAAATTATTAAACCATGAAGTACAGTTTTGTCAAAATACTTTTCCAAACAAATCACCTTATGCAAATTTCATTGATTGGTTTGCGAAATTGAATTAATTGACACAAAATGGGCTTAAAGGAAAATTAATCTTCTGATTTAAAATGCAAAAGATATGCTGTTTTTACTTAATTCGGAGGTTCAAGATTTTATTTTGGATATCAGCTCTGTTCATCACTGTCACGCAAGTTGTTCATCGGGTGGAACTACTGTTTTTACTGGGATTGCCTGTACAACTTTTGTTGTATAGGCAATCCCAGAAGAGACTTCAGAATAAAATGCTTACAATAGAAAAGCAAGGACAACTTTTGAGTGACTTCAATCACATATATACAAGAACTTTACATATGTGAGAGATAGTTTGTAGTGTAGAGGTGGTGTTTACATTGTCTCAAACAAAACTGTCAACATATCCATTTCAACACATTTAAGTTCTAAACCAAGTGGTGGCAATGATTACTGGCACAAAAAAAGGAATCAGCAACCCAAGTTCAAATTCTAGTCAAGTTAATTGCTGTCACTTCACATTAATGGTATTCTTCTCTTATATATGCTTTTTATGGTTAAAGTTATGTTATCATGACATGTACTTAAGCCACATGACCAGTTTACATGTATTCATATTCCATTTGTAAGAAGGAAGTTCCATTCAGCTCTTCCCAATAGCTGCTGTTTTGTGAAATAAACTCCCAGGAGGATGCTTCTTCGATCATTACAATCTTAACCTCTTTAAGTTCAGAGTCAACCATTATCTTTCCAACATATATTCACAATATGCACTTCTTATCTCCTCCTATGTCCATAAAACAACCTCATTTACCAACTCTACCTTAAAAGTAAAAATTAAAAAAAAAAAAATTTGGTGACATGTGTGTAATGTGATCATTGAATACATTATTAAACTACATTGCTGAATATATTATACAAAATTTACATACGGAATGTATTCAATCTATGTATATAAAACCTATTTTGTAAAACTAATTAGAGTAATCTGCAAGAAAGTTCTTGGAAAATCATTTTTTAAATGTATAAACTAACGTTAATACTTATTAATCGTAAGAAACATGAATGAACTGAAACTTGATAACAAATAAAAATCCTCCATCCAGAAATAAAATACTGGTTCTTCTCAAATATTCCACTATAATAGTAAAAGTGTGTGAAAAATCACACACACACACACATATATATATATATATATATATATATATATATATATATATATATAGATATATATATAATAGAATTTGGGGGATTTAGGAAAATCATTATAGCAATTCATCGAGTCTAGAAGAATCCTCAACAGAATGCAGAAAGCACTGGACAGCCATTTCATCTTATTTTTGCGCATCCACTACAGAAATGCAAAACGGTCCAGGTCCAAATCTTGGTAGTGGATGCACACTGCTGATGAGTCCCAAAGATACGATGATATGGATGTCCAGTGCTTTCTGCATTCTGTTGAGGAGTCTTCTAGACTTGAATTACTCCATTATATATATATATATATGTAAGTGGACATTGGAGCTGAAAGTCTATTTCATGTTAAACACAAGCAGCAGGCCATGTGTTGTGTTTCTGCTTGACTATTTATTGACAGGTCAGTGAAGCATTGTGGGTAGTCTATTGTATTATTATTCTTTGGTGGGAAGTAATGATTATGTTTTGAATTATTATAGGGGCTTATTGAGTAGGAATAATTGTGAATCCAAATGCAGTCTTTTGGCTATTTATAATGTTCTTTGTTAATTTCACTTTTTTTTTTTTTTTTTTTTTTTATATTGTTGGTTGTTATTACTACATTTTCTTATGTTTATGGTTTTTTATTTTGTTTATTTACTTATTTATATGTTTGGATTTTTTTATTTTACTTATTTTGTTTATTTTTACTTATTTTTGTTTTTCAGTTTTTGATTTTTAAGTAACAGTAAAAAAATTGTTTTTGTGTCTGCATATATCTGAGTAGATGCATTTACCTATCATCTAGTGACACTCCTTATCAGTCTTGTTTCCTGTTCTTTGTAAAGTCTGTTCCTTCTCTTTCGCTTCCAGTAGTCCCTTGCATCTTGGTGGCTTTATTGTCTTGCTTGGAATGAATTGATTTAAAAAAAAAAAAAAAGCTATATTTATAGGTTAAAACTATCTAAAAGAGTGCATGTAGTGTAAACATAAGTGTTGACACCAGTGTCCACATTTCTTATATAAGAAAAGAAAGATGGAGAAGCTTACCCTAGCATACATCCTTGGCATTAAAAGCAGGTAGAGGCTTCAACACCCGATTTTTCCTTAAACTGACTATTTGTTTATTTGGTATGCATATTTATTGGCCTACCGGCAAGGTTTCAGTATAAAAAAAAAAAATTTTTTTGTTTCTCATAGCAAAAGTGTAAGAGAGATCTATCTCTTTTCTGTTAGATAAAAATATCTTAGTAACAGATACCATTTGTAACCATTCAGTGTAAGATTATAATTTCTTTTACTTTTAATGTCATAACAAGAAAAAAAATTTAAAAGAAAAAAAAAAAAAAAAAAAAAAACCTGTCATGGAGCAATTTTCAACAAAAATAAATTTTCTATATTTTGTATTTCTTCATAGGAATCTTATCAAGAATAATTTAATTTTTTATGCTACTAATTGCCATTACACAGTTACTGCACATGATGAAAATGAACACTGATGACAATAACAAATTTTTCATTAACAACAAAGATGGTAAAATAGACATTTTTTTTTTTTTTTTTACCCTTTGTGAAAGTCATGTAAATCAAACTTAATTAGGTTTGGTTTTATTAACAACCATCGTCCTAGAAGTGGGACAGTGAGCATTAATGGTCTCGAGTTGTTAAATAGTTCAAATGTATATTTACTACCCAGCACAAGTATTGAACTGATAGCCTTCAGCTTATGTAAACTTGTGCTTTAATAAGTTGACCTGTTGCACCTGCAGTTGAAATGGATTCTGTCCATTGAATATATATATATATATATATATATATATATATATATATATATATAAATATATAAATAAATAATATTAGTGGAAAATATACATACATATACAAAATATATAAATACCCATACATGTATATTTTTAGAAAAAAAAAAAAAATTCTAAGAGGAAGAATCCAGGTAGAACTCAATGTCTAGGACTGAGTAAGGATATAATAAAAAGGCTTAAACACTAATATTTCATGGTCATATATATATATATGTTTCCCACTGGGGAGATATAAAATCAATTTGTTTTTAGATGGAATTTATATTTTAACCCAAGCCCCAAGGGGCCATTCCCCCAGACTTTACCTCTCCCTCAGGAAGGGGTAGAGTTTATTGGCTGGTACCCTCAGCATCCCCAAAAGGGGATGTGCTGAGGGGGCTTAGGCAATTTTTGTGCGGTATAACCATTAAACCCACTTTAAACCTTGATCTTGTATCACATCCAGTTGTGACATGGGTAACCTGGTGGATACCAAATAAAATCTATTTGCCTGGTGAATTTATATCAGATCATAATTGGTAGCAGAGCATAGTTCTGGAGAAACAAAAAAGACAAATTATAAAAACTTTTGATGATGAAGAATCCTACGACCCTTGGAAAACAGAAATCAAGATGTAGCAGTTAGCAATGGACCAAGGCAAAAAGAAGAGGGCATTGATATTAGTGTTCTCGTTTTGTGGAAAACCTTGATGTAGCCATGAAACTGAACACTGAAAATTTGAATAATGACAATGGTGTTGATTATATTTGAGCTATTTAACAACTTAGCAAATGGGTCATGTGTAGAAATCTATAAATAACACCTTGACTGCCAACCACAAGTTAACACATGGTTGATTGTATTTAGTGACAAAATAAAAACGATTTCATGCTTGGCATTTTCAGCTCCATTTTCATCTGCAGGTGCCAACATGTTTATTTGCAGCGTTACTTTTAGTGTGAAAGCAATGTTAAAACTTCAATTCAATTTATAAATTAGGCAATAAAAAACTTTTATGAATTAAGTTTGTGTTTGAATTTTTGATTGATTGATTCATTTTCTATGGCTTATCTCCCTTTGCAGTTTATTTAAAGCCAGAAAATATTTTTTAGATTGTAAGAATTTTTTTTTGAGGTAATCATGATTTTATGGATACAAGTCTTACTAATTAACTCCAAGCTGGAAGGAGAAGAGATGGATTTATACCTTTTCCCAAGGGTATTTGTGCATAAGGGAATATAATAAACCCAATTGTAATTGGAAGTCAGCTCTCCAATTAACAATTCCAAGCCATTATCCATTATGTGTTTTTACTGCTGATGCACACCCAAGCTTACAGCACTTGATATTCCCAAGCTAGATACTGCACTTGATATTCCCATCTAGATACTGACCAGGATTGGTGACTGTATGGGGAACCAGTATTTCAACGTGATATAGCTGTAAGCTTTGGTGTTTGAAGTCAGATTTCATAATTGACCACTGGCAGTCAATATAACAGATTTTTAAGTTTCAGAATCACCTCCTTTTTAATATGGTTGATATTAATGAGCTAAGCACCAGACCAATGGAATCATTTTACTGTAATTATATCTGATCTTGAACTTTTGCCTGATATAAATAGATACTTCCACTAGTCATAAATATTTTTCAATTAGAGAAAAAAAAAAAAAAATTAAGGTACACTATAGAAAAACGCTCCGACTGACAAAATTAGCTTATGATACTTATAATTACTGAAAGAATTGAATAAAAATATTAGACTCCTAGCTTTCAAATACTGTTAGCATTTCTGCGATATCTACAACATTGGATGTCTCCATTCATTAAACTTAGAGCCACTGTGTTTTTACTGCTGATGTCAGCTATGAATGCAAGTAAGTAATGCAGTTTAAAAGAATGCTAAGCTTTAATTAATAAAATATTTTGCTTGTGAGGGTCATAGAAATATTTATTTTAACCTCAAAATAATGCAACTTTTCTTAATTGAAATTTTCTCTAGAGCAAAAAAAAAGAACAAAAAAAACACTGACATTTCAATTTGAGCAGTTTAGGATGCTAAAATTTAGGTTGAAAAAAAGTAGCAATTAAGATTATAGTCCCCTCCAAGAGTATTGGAACAGCAAGGCCAATTCCTTGGTTTTTATTGTTTATTGAAGACATTCGCGTTTAAAAAGATGAATATGAGATAAGAGTTCAGAATTTTAACTTTTACTTCTTGGTATTTACACTTAGATGTGTTAACTTGTGACAAACCACCTCTTGTTTGAACCCACCCATTTTTCAAGAAATCAAGTAAGAATCAGAAGGCCAGATTGGAATTTACAAGGAAGTACAGAGATGAGCAACAAAAATTGTGGAAGAAAGTTTTTATGGACAGATCAGATCAAGATTAATCATTATCAAAGTAGAAGAAAGGTCAAAATGTGTGTGGGGTGGGGGGAGAAAGAAAAAAGGATCTGCTTCTGATCCAAAGCATAAAAGCTCATCTGTGAAGCATGGTGGAGGCAGTGTCTTAGCTTGGCCTTGCATGGCTGCTTCTGGCACAGGCTCATTCATATTTATTAATGATGTAACACATGATGATAGCAGCAGAATGAATTCAGAAGTCTACAGGAACATTTTGTCTGCTGATTTACAGAGAAATGCATCCAAATTAATTGGGAGGAAGTTTACCATGCAGCAGGACAATGATCCAAAACATACTGCCAACACAATAAAGGATTTCATCAAGGAAAAAAAGTGGACAGTATTTTGGCCACGTCAATCACCAGACCCTACAGAGCATGCATTTCATCTTCTGAAGATGTGGCTGAAGGAAGAACCCCCACCACCACCAAAAAAATAAGAACTGAAAGAGACTGCACTAAAAGTCTGAGAAAGCATCACAACTGAAGAATGCAACAGTTTGGTGATTGTCAATTGGTCACAGGCTTGATGCAGTTATTGCAAGCAAAGGTTATACAACCAAATATTAAATGCTATTTACTTTAAGACCATCTGTTCCTGTACTTTTGCCCATCTAAAAATGGGATGATCTGATACAAAAGATGGTATATCCTAAGCTGTTTACTGCATCTAAATGTACATACCAGAAAATAAAAGCTGAAATTTTGAACTCATATTCATCTTTTGATTTTAAACCCAGATGTCTTCAATGAACAACAAAAACAAAGGAATTGGCCTTGCCATTGCAATAACTTAGGAGGGGACTGTATATAAGAATGGATTTTATTTTATTAATCTGATATATTTTTTTTTTTTAAACATTATTTTTAGTGGATATCCATATCTGATTAAATATTCCAGGTTGGTAGAAAATTGGTGTTTAAAATAAAAATAAAATAGAACTTCTACTCAAAAATGGGTATCTACTAAAAAATGTTTAAAGTTATAAAATAAATATATATATATATATATATATATATATATATATATATATATATATATATATATATATATATATATATAATTATTCCATGAATTATTCATCCTGAATCCTCATTTTTTTTTTAATCAAATTTAAGCTGATACATTCTTCTAATGTGTGTATACTACAAGTAATTACTGAACATCGACCAGTATATATTTGTCATTATTATTTCGAAAGTTTAAAAAAAAAAGTATAAATTTTAAGAAATTAAAAGAGGATAATTGTTTGAATAATTCAAAGAATGATGACAATGTTTAATATCAATTTCAGTCAACCAAAACAATAAAAAAAATAAAACTAACTTAAATATAAATAGTTTATATCAGTGTAAATGAAGGACTTTAAAAAGTAAAATGAATTTACATGCAATCATTGTAGTATTTTTTTTTTTTTTAGTGACAGGCATACAATTTGTAGATCACATTATGCCCTGGGGGGGGAAAAAAAAAAAAAAAATTGGTAAATTTTTTTTAACCTAACTTTTTACAGAAAATACTATCACAAGTGAACTTACATATTGATTATAGTGAAGAAAGAAAAATGGAGACATACATTAAAAAAAGGAAGAAAAAATTTCTAACTGAAGCAACGTCAAAGGGAGACAATCAAAAGTTTTACAGAATCGATTGCTTTGCATAAGATAATTAAAACAAATATATTCTCGAACTTTGATATGAAGAGGCGAACACATCCCATCAAATTCTGACATGTAATTCGCCTTTCTTTTGATACCCTATTGCGATAAGTTTATCACAGCTGCTACATGGTATTACATATTACACTGACAAACAAAAAAATGAAAAACATTCTTGACAAAAATCAAAGGAAAAAGATAAGATATTGGGTTGCAAATTTTGATTTTAAGATAACTTTTCTTCTTTTACAAGCTCACCTTCAGTACAGATTTTGTTGAGTTCTAAAATACATACACACATTCAGGAAAAAAGTGTTTGAGGTTTTTTATTTATTTATTTCCTCACTTATTTTATAAATATGCTAGATACACATTTAACTAATTACAAATATTTTCCACTGAGACTATAGTACTTATTTTTGAGAAGTTCAGTTTTATTAATTTTTTTTTTATCCATACTGTCCACAAGGAATTCCTCAATTTGAAAGTGATGCTAGGTTATACTTTACTAATGTTAAAGTACAACCTAGCAACAATACTGACCTTCATGTGGGTATCTGTTGATTTTAACAGACTTTATTTTTAAATTATCTCAAAACTTAAATCAAACTTAAATCCTCTTTCCAACATGAATAGATTGCAATAAAAGATGGTCTTAAAACTCATAAGAAAGTTTTTAAGGCCGGAAGCATCTAAATGCACCTGCAATTAGGTAGCACTGAATTTCAGTAGTGTTACTGTTCATCACATGATCAAATAGAAACACCAAAAATCTACAATTTTTACAAAGTTGTAGATTTGCTAAACTAGAGCTCATAACTAGTAATACCAAGGAGGCTAAATTTAGTGTCATTTAAATGAGAAAGTTTATTTTCATATAAAATTAACTTGTAATATTTTATATTGAAGGCTTTTGACATATATTAATTTAATTACACTGATTGTAGGGATACAAAAAGTGATTATCTCCCTTTGGTAGAGATAAGTCACATGGGGTCAAGTGATGGACTGCCTATTAACGTCACTTCATACAGTGGCGAAAGTTTGTTTACAGCAACCAAACCAAGCAGTTGGTTTTTTTTTGTTTTTTTTTTTTTTGGCCTGGATCAAGGGACCCATGCTGAGGCTAATTCTGCCTCCTCTGTCAAATGCAACAGTTTACAAGTCTATGATGTCATTTCCTTTTTGGGAATATATCTTCCCACATATGGAAAGAAATTCCATCTTACAGTCCTCAATTTGGGAAAACACAAGACTCGTCATTTCCCCTTTGTGGAATATGTCCTCGCCTAAGACATAGATGAATCTGGCCCATTTAAATCTGGAGTCCTAAACATGACTTCTCCAGACACAGAAGTATCTCGATATTATTTGCAAGACCTTTCCTTTTATTTTCTTCTTACACTCTGCTCACTGGGTAGATATATGTAATATATTATCATCCATGTGGGTCATGGTATATATGCATATATAGTTTTCTGTAAGACTTAGTGGCAAAAGGTCTCTCTGAGAACAAAGTATGTTTGTCATTCCTTTTAGCCATTCTGTTCCTTCCGTGAATTATGATGTTATTATATTAATAGCTGGTCACTCGTATTCAAGGATACCTGTCTACTGGGGAGGCTAACCAATCCTTGTTGCATATGCTCGCTCAGGCACATTTGTGTTTACTCAACACCCACAGAGCCCACTTGTGGTTTATACTGCAACTATGCTGAGCAAACCTTAGTTACAGTTTCTGGGAGAGAGGGTGTTATCTGGCATGATCAACAATTTGAACAAGGCCAGCATACTCAAGCCCTTGGCCACGATGACTTGTGTCTTTATGCTATTGACGGCTCCCAAGAGTTCCATCTAGACGATTTCACTCACAAGGCTTGGGTCAACGTATGGCTTTCAGGCACTTTCCAAAGGTGCCGCATGCTGGGATCGACCTCAATCCAGTCCTATAACATCAGGAAGTTTCCTTCCTGATAAATCAACCATGGTGAGATTTGAATCTGGGTCTTATGGTCAGAAAGCGAATGTTCTAACCACTGTTATTATATTACAGTTATAATAATGCCCATAATGGGGGAAAGAGAAATGAGAGAATAAATCTTTCTACTAGAGTTTCCTCCTGTTATAACATATTCAGATTTTTCAACAATTTGGTCAAGACTCCAGGGATTTAACAATTGACATTTCTAAAGGGCTGATAGGGTTAATGACATGTGCTGAATTATTTTTTATCAATTATATATTATAGTAAATAATTTTTTTATTTCTGGTCATAACAGAATTGCTGATAGACAGATACAGGAAATTGATTTTGACTTTAATGCCAGTATAGTTGTAGACTCAAGTATTGCAAATAGTATTTTTTTTAAAATTATATGTGCAAATACAATCAACTTATACAATGAGTTCTATATCATTAAATTTTTATTTTCAACATCGATTTAAAAAAACAAAAAAAAACAAAATGGGGAATATAGCAAAAGCTATATTCAAGAAAATGAATATTGCTAAGGAGTCAAATTATAGTTATATTATCTCTTGAGATAAAATGCTAATAATTAAGTATATTCTTAACCAATTTAAAAAAGAAAAAATACTTTGTTCATGAAACAGAATTTTAAGACTTAAGTGAACAAAGATAACTTAAAAATACATTTTGAAAAATTAAAAAACAAAAAACAAAAAGATTATTTGCATTAATTCCAGACTACTGACAATCACTTTCTTTCTTATTTTAGCTTATATATATATATGTGTGTGTGTGTGTGTGTGTGTGTGTATTGGGGCAGCAGATCATTATTTAAACATATATTGTTAAACAAAGATATTCACCATCAAAGATGATATTCTGTTATGTTGTCATAGAAGATTGCTATGTGATAATAATGGTCATAGAATAGCAGACGCAGGTTGTAATTTCATGATGCGGTTCTATGATGTCGTACCATGTGAGAAACCAAAATATTAACAACAGAACCATATGTCTAAATGCAATGTAATGTCCATATAACCACTCTGAAGATGGCACATGTGAGCCTAAAGCTTAAATCAAGGACCAACTTAATAAAAAATATCCAAATGTTGCACAATTTTTGTTTTCATTTTCACCCAAAATTAAAGCAACCATACAAAGTTTAGAATGACCTATGATAAAATATAATAGACATTCATTGTCTGTTATATTTAATATATATATATATATATATATATATTTTTATCAAATAGACATTTCCACTTTGTAGGATGTATAACAGTATAGAAGACAAACACACAAATATATATACACATACTTCTAATATTGTTTTTTTTCCTAGCATATTTACAATGTTTCTTTTACATGGGCTAAGAGTGTGCAGAAACACACTACAGGCAGTTTTTACACTGTTCTCAAAAGAAATCTAAGGTCAGTAGAAGAAAAAGTTTTTCCTTGCTCATCACATTCATTGAAACATGTATAAAAGAAGGATTGCTGCCCAAATACCCAATACATACATTAAACAAAATCTATCAGTAATGTATTAATTACTGGTCAATGACAACCCCTTTTAATACAGATTGGGCACTGAAATTTTAGGTTAAAACAAATTTGTTTTTTTGTGGCTTATCAACCATTTTCAGGTTATTTTAATGCCAGAAAATATTTTTAGATTGTAAGAATTTTTTTTAAACCATAATAATTTACTGATAAAGTCCTACTAATTAACCCATAACTGGGGCGAGAAGATGGGGATTCATACCTTTCCCAACGGTATTTGAGTGTAAGTGAATATAACAAACCTGAAAGTAGAAATTGGAGAGCCAACTTTAAGTGGAATTGGGATTTGGCTTTCCATTTACCAATCCATTATTTATTACACCACCCACACATCCAAGCTTACAGCACCTGGTATTCCCAAGCAGTTAGCCATGAGAACCATCTACCCACAGATTAAATAAAGGGTTCAGTTTGTAATTTCTCAAAGGCTACTTTGGTCAACAAACACCTAAAGAAGTCCAGAGAACACAACGGAAAATATTGTAATAACAAAAAACAGTGAAGACATTAGTTCAACTGTAAATAGAAAAAGATCACATCTGAGAAATTCTCTAACAGGATTTAAAAAAAAAAAAAAAAAAAGGGAAGGTCTCATTTTACTGTTAAAATTACTGAATATAGCCATAAGTTATATTCTAATGGCCTCTTCATTTGAACTTCTTGCTTATGGAACTCTCTTCCAGCTCCTTACTTTCCTGTCAACTACAATCTATAAAATTTTAAATGCAATGTCAATTGTCATCTTCTGTCTCCTTGAGTCTTGTTCTTTTCATTCTTTCTTTTCAGTATCCTTCATTCTATTGTCTTTCATACTCAGTAACCCCCCCACCCTTGTGTCTTAATTGCTAGTGTTTCTAGTGTTTGGTTATACTTTGAGAAGTGAGTCAGATTGAAAACTATTCTGCACCTCTTATATACATTTAGTAATTTATATTTGAATTATTATTTTTCTATGTATTCTCATAAATAAGCACCTCCCCCCCCCAAAAAAAAACATTTCTATTCACAGTATTAGAATGAGGATGTGATAAGCAGTAAAACATTAACAAAAATATAACACCTTTGTTTTGTTCATTAAATACCGATCATGCCCAAGCATATCTCAGTTATCTTCATCCTTCTTGTTTTTTTTAACTGGAAATGCCTTTATATTTCAAACAGAATTATTTGAATTATTCAGTTCTTGCACATAGCACTTGATGAAAGTTGAATGTTAACAATACTCCCACAGGAAGAGAGAGAGATTAGATAAAGTTTACACCATTTTAAGGGAGGGAAAGATTAGATAAAATTTACACCATTTTGAATCCCAGAAAAAAAAAAAAAAAAAAAAAAAAAAAAGATTGTCTCAACTGCATAAAAGCACCAGAAGCTTAAAAAATATTTTTTTTAATTCATTTTTTTTTTTATAAATTAAAATTCAGCAAGCCTCTATAAAAAATATAATGTTCAGGCAGGTTTCAAATCACAAACTTATTGAAGGAAAAAAAAATAAGGAAAGAAAAATGGATACATACAGTCAATTGTCTCAGATAGATTGGGATATAAACATTTTCTTCTCACCAACAACAGGCGATTGAAAAAGATTTTAAAAAATTATGCAGTATTTTTTTCTATTATGTAACTTATTAGGGTCAATGTTTAAATGATACAATATTGCAAAATTCAAAAATGCACTTTTTTTTTTGTTTTCAGTCACTCCTAGAAAATATACAGGATACCTCTATCCCATAATAGTTGCTACATTGTTTATTAAATGTGCATTCAAATGTAAAAGCTATTAATGAGATAGGTAATATTAAAAAAAAAAAAATAAAATAATTGAAGAAATTATTTAAAAAAAAAAAAAGAAAAACAACAATAAAAATGCAATCAAGTCATTTTCAGAAAACAGAATCAAATTTGGATATTTATACAAAGGAAAAAAAAACAAATGTGTTTATATTGGATTCTTTTCAACTTCAAAATTTGACACAGGATTATTTTAAGGTGGGATTCCATATTACCTGCCTATGTCATTCCTAATAAAATCTGCAGGCATCAGATGATACCCTGAATCTCCATTCTGGGAGGAAGGGACAGATAGAGTCTGGGCCTTTAGGGTAAGTCTTTAATCAAAAAAGGGTGGGGCTCATTTTAAAGCATACTCATTTCTTTGCATTATAAAATTTACAATCCAATATGAGTTGGGGAACAAAGTTTATAATTAGGATGTAGATCAAAACCAAAGTTATCAGTAAAAAGCAAGATTGAAAATATGGTTTAAAAAAAAAAAAATAAATAAATAAAAATAAATAAATAAAAAAAAATAAAAAATGGAATGTTTTTTGTCCTATTAGTGTTTTCTTGATTAAAGCCCAGAAAATAGTCAGTTAATTATCATGTGATGTGAAATGAAAAAAAAAAACCTGAAATCATCCAAACTAAACACATTGTAATATTTCATTTCAGTTTAAAATACAGAAACAATGATTATGTTTGACAAATATTTAAGATGCTTTCTCTTTCAAACAAAAAGCTACCCTTACAAATACATCTACTTTAATCTGAATTTGGGAGTTAGGCCAGCCAGAAAAAGACAAAAAAAAAATCAATGCATTTTTCAACTGTAAACTGTACAAAACTTTATTTGAAGATTTAAATATTAAAAATTTCTTTCAGAAATTCATTTTTTTTTTTTTTCCATTCTTGGTCAATAATTTAAGTATTCAATTATTTGGAATTATCTGAATATATTTTTCAACCCCTGTTCTAAGGTGCTCAGATAATTAAGAAAGTACTGTATATTCCATGCAACAAGTTTTCATTTATTTTTTTATGGCATCTTTAATGATTAGAATAAAATTTGAAAAATTAAATTGTCTAACACTAATTCTTACAATTTGCTAATTAATTTAGAAAGTAATTAAGCATTCTCCTTGAATGAACATGGACTTTAATGACAGCTTAAAAAAAAAAAAAAAAAAAATGAATGGATTAAGGATTAGTTGACTGTTTGTAGAAATAAATCTTAGCTTTACACCTTTTGAGTATAGGATTAAGGTTACACAAACCTTTCCACAAATAATGTTCATTACTTAAGTTTCCCATATTTTACAAGTACATAAGAGTTATAAGGGACCTAAATGTCATTTAATTCTTTGGGCACAGGAAGAAGAATCATATAAAAAAAAAATCCAAACAATGTTCCCAAATTATACCAAATGTGTAGCACAGAATAGATTTAAGAGGTCTCAGTATAAATAAACATATGAAAGAAAAATCCAAATGTTAGATACCTACTTTACTTAGATTAGCTTATTTCATTTTACTGGCAGGGAAAATTATTACAATTTTTTAACAGGATAAATACAGGACAAAAATCTTCCAAAACTTTTACAACGATACAAATAGTTGAAAATAGAGACGGAGAATAGACAGGTTACCTCCCTTTACCAGAAATGGATTGCTTTAATAATTTCTAATTCTTTGAGAGAAAAATAAAAGAATTTTTCTTTGTTACAATCACAAAATTGAAATCAGAATGAAATTTCACAAGATTATAAAGATTTTTTTTTTAAATTAGAGCAAAGAAAATCAAATGTTTATGTTAAAAAAAAGACAACAAATTGTTCATTTTTTTTTTTTTTTTTTTTATCTGATCCAATTTTTTTATTTTATCTTTTTAGATGGCATGAAAATGCAGCAACACACATTTCACTTCTCTTGGGTTGATTATTAATAATAATAATAGCAGCATCTCAGTTTCCAGGAAGGAGTTTTAAGAATGTGCATGGTGAGACTAAAAAAGTAGAGATAGGCAAACACTGCTGCCTCTTTATGAATTTTGTGTTCTTTATTTTTGTCTTGAAAAATATAGTGACAAAAAAAAAAAAAAAAAAAATGGAACTGAAAAAATCAATCATATTCCATCAGAGTTAACTCTACATCTGAAACTTTAATCAGGTTGTACACAAAGCTGTGATTACACAAAAGATACCTAATGTCAAATCAAAAGTTCATCATGTAATACTAAGCAATAATATTTAAAAGGGAAGCTGTACTTGAAAGACAAATTGACAGGAATCTCTTGTGAGATAAGAGCTTGCTGAATAAATATAAGTGTTGGGTTAATTTATTTTTTTAGACTTAGATTTGAAGAAATAATAAAAACAATATTTGTATTTCTAGTTATGTAACAAAACCCAATATCAACTTAAATTGCTTCTAAGGGAGAAATTTCAAGTCAAAGGAGAGAAATTTATTAACCCTCCTACACACACACACACACACACACACCCTAAAAAAAATTATGATCCATAAAAATAAAGTTGTTTTTTTTAATTTGACTGCAATTGATAAATTTCTTATGGTATCCATAATAATCACTTAAAAAAACCCTACTAAATGACAATTCAAAATGGTGGAGGAAATGAGACCACCTAGAATCACAAGGGGCGTAAAGTGATCTGGGACACTGAAAAACAAGTATTTCAAAATTGAAATTTTTAATATCTATTTTCTTGAATGAAACCAAATTTTGTTTTATTTTTTCAATTTGTATAGATAATCATTTCCAAAAATAATCAGTGATGATAATTTTTTTTTTAATTTTCAAACTTTAGTCAACTACAAGAAATTCAAGAGTGTGTGTGTGTGTATATATATATATATATATATATATATATATAAAAATCAAAAATTATTTACAATTACTGAAAAGAATAAAAAATTGTTTCAGATTAACGACTTCAAATACACAGAAAAATGAAGGCTTTACATATTTTTTAAATTAAATTTAAGATGAATCTGAATAATTCAACTTACTAAAAGTCAAATACTTGCAAAACTAAACATGCACAACTGTTATTGGATATATATGTAGAGTGTTGAAAATATGGATTAGATCCGACAAAATGAATGAATAAGTAACAAATAGGAAATTTGAACAGGTTTCCTTATTTATTTAGCTTCAGAAATTTTTGAGTGGACTGGTTTGCAGTTATAGAACAGATACAACATAGGATTTAAAACTTCAAATCATTTCACTTCAAAAATTTCTGATGAAGCTAAATAAATAGTGAAATATATCAAATTTACAAAGACTTCCTACTCGTTCCTTATTCAATCATTTATATATCTCCAATGATGCCAGCCTACTAATAACTCACAAACTTAACATCTTTTTTCCTTTTATATAATCTGTTCCTTTCTGGTAAATTTTTTACCATACAATTTAATAATGAAAAGCTTCCTCTGATAAATAACCATCATAGCACCTGGACAGGTGAGTCAGTTGATTGTTGTGTACACTAAATACAATCTCAGACCTACAAATTAAACTGTATGCATATATAAGTTTCTAGATGCATAGTCACATGATTTCAAATAATACATGTAGTTTGTTTTTTTTCCACATTATAAAATTGTGCATTAAAATAGAAAGGTATAAGTAAAACTTGTACCGCAGTGCCAGTGATGGAAATGAGATTTTCATTAAAGACAACTGACAAGTTACTGCAATTAAACTTTTACTCAATTTTTCTCATGTCCCTATTAGTGTTTCCTTTTTTGGATATAAAGTGTGTAAAAACTGCCTGAATGTTCTATATATCTTAGCACTTTCAGCTATTATCAAGGTTGATTTTTATTTTTAACTGAATGTGTAGATTTTTTTTGTATATATGTATCAAGAGTGACAGAAAGTTTGTGTTTTTCCTTCCCCCCCCCTCCAAATCACTGTCAGCACATTGTGGCAGTGTTTATAGTTAATGTTATTGAGTATTAGCTTTTTTATTTTCTTTATTAATGCAATAACATCAACTATGAACACAGCCACTATTTGCTGAACATTTTTGTAAAATAAAAAAAGAACATTCCATCAATCTAGATATATATATAAAAAAAAAAATCTACACAGTTAAAAAAAAAATAAATAAAATGATCCTTGATAATGGCTAATAGAATAGTGGAAAGCACTCGGATCTATAGAACATTCAGACAGTTTTTACATACTTTATGTTCAGAAAAGAAAATGCTTAGACGAATTCAAGAAAAATTGAATAAAAAGCTTAATCAGTATCTTGTTGGTCATCAATCCCTATTTCATACTATATATATACATATATATATAAAATACTAATCTGCACCTCAATTACTATATTTTATAAATGTATTAAACTATTCAGATTAATTTCTTTTGACATGTATATCTCAGTTGGTCAACAGATTAATTACCCACCACCCACAGTACAAAATCTGAATTAAATAAATGGAAACATGCTATGAAAATTATGAAATGCAGATTATAGATTAAAATAAATGGAACACTACTTACAGAGAGAGAGAGAAAAAAAAAAACAATTTAGTTCTTTCTTTTTAACTCATATCTGACATTAGTTGGGAAGTTGCTTTATGATAATTTCATGTTACAGTGGTTTCTTAAATGATTAATATAAAAGACATGATACAAAATATATAGATTCTGAACTTTGAACTAACCATATATAAAGTTGAGCTCAACCCATACACTACTAGGTCAGTTTAAACTGACATTTTCTGCATAAATTGTGTCATTTTACTTAAAGTTCAGATCTTTTTGATTTAATCTGAAAACTTGTATTTTTGTTTTTTTAATTAATTGACCTCAAGCAAAGCGATAATGCCACTCTGATGCAAGGGTCTACTGGGAGTGAAAGAGAATGAGAAGACTTTAGAAGGAACCAGAAACCCAATCGTAAACAGGAAACAATGGATAAACAACTACTCCTGTTCAAAAAACTAGGGAGGAGTGTGAACCAGATATATTTAACATCTTAGTGGAATTTTCATTTTCCAAAAATAGTTTTAAACTGACATAAGAGGATATGAGTTAAAATTCATAACCCTTCCCTGATTACATAATACAATCTGATCTTTAAAATTAAAAAAAAAAAAAAAATTATTTCTCTGTAATCACCAGTATCAAAACTGGTATTTACTTTTTAAAATCAGGGAAAGATTATAATTTTAGGTTCACACTACATACATTATAGAAATATATTTGGAGGGTTGTGGACATAATCAGTTTTAGGAATGTAATTTCCCTTTAATTAAAGGACAAGGAAATTAAGTTTTCATCCCTACATGTTCTACACAACATAAAAATATTTACTATGAGAATAAAGTAAACTATAATATTTAATGCCATACAAAAAAAAAAAAATTATCAGACATCAACAGAAATTCAAGTGCACAAATATAATGGTTATAATTTTCTGCACTACTAAGATAAAATGGTTCACACATAAAAAAAAAAAAAAAAAAAATTAGAAAAATATTTTTTTTTTTTTGTAACTAATTAAAGGATTAGCATTTCCATTAAGCATAACATTTGTCAAAATCAAAAAAATAAATATATATATATATATATATATATATATATATATAATCATTTTTCCTGTACAGCTCATCAAAAATAAAAAAAAGAGACCTGAAGCAACAGAAATATGGTTCTACAGATGGATCCTGCAAATACCATGAATTAAACATGTGAGTAATGAGGAAGTTTTAAGGAAAATGGAAACAAAAAGGACACATAATGAAGGAAGATATCTTGGTAAATTTGACTTGCAGGGCATAGTGAAGGCAGGCAGTTCAGAGGCGGGGGAGGAGCATAAATAAATGGCAGGGAAAAGACAAATATTAAGAGCTACAACAGATAAGAAGTTGTGGAGAGCCATGCTTGTCTGAAGCTTGAAGGGACATGGCATATAGAAGAAGAGTGGTTACGTTCATAATATAAGTTCAGTATCAAATCAATTTCCAACTTTTTAAACATTGTCTTGGACACTTGCACAAAGAAAAATATGTTATTTTAAAGAAATCCTAACGTTAAGGATTTGACTTCTCCAATTCTTGATAAATGTAATGGCTAATATATATATTACTTTAAAAGACTTTCATGTGTATTCAAATTTATAATAGTGAGTAAGATACAGTTTGGAATTTTAAATATTTATTATCTCTCTTTGTATTTGTTGCAATAAAACCAAAAAAGATAAATCTGTTTTCCAAATATTTGTTTAAAAATGTTGAGGAATATCCCAAATTGGAAAAAAAGGATATTAGTAGTACACAGTTATCAATGACAAGCACATTTTTAAATTTAACTTTGTAAATAAAACACAAGACAAAGATAACTCTTTAAAAAAAAAAAAAAAAATAGTATCAGAGATCAGTTAGATATGAACATAACTCCCACATCCAAAATGATACAAATAAAAAAAAAAATAAAAATTTTCAATTCTGACCAATGCTATGCTTAGAGGAAGAAATAATGAATGCTATTTAACAAAATTAGTTAAAATAAAAATATTCTTTTTTTCTTTTTAAAGGAGTGTACCATTTTCTTTGAGTTGTGCCTGCCTAATCTTCATTCCATGCAACTTCATAGGTTCAGTGGATCAACATTGAAGTTAATTATTATTTTTTCTTTTAATTAGTTTCTATTTTCAAATTTTCTGTTTATATTTATTCAATATAATTTGTTGCTCAGTCAATGAAAGCTGTAACTATAGTCTTCCAAGTTTAAGAAGCATTTCCAGATATATAAATTAGGAATTACATAATATATATTTTAAACAAACATAAAATAAGTGGTCCCAGTTCTTGAACTTATTCCACCTTTGTGATGATTAATTGAACATTTTCACTAATAAACAAAATTATATATATATATATATATATATATATATATATATATATATATATATATATATATATAATATATTATATTATATATATATATATACACATCCCTATTTAAAAAAGAACACATCCTTCAGATTATTTCTGAGAGCTCATATATATTCAGTTTTGTATCCAAAATGTAACCAAAGCAATTTCTAAAGAAATGGGTTTATATTTAATCCAGCATTTTTATTATTTCAAACATTATTGTAGTCGATACCTCATATTCACAATAATAAAATTTGTATCAGAGGCACAAATGTTACAAAGACACATTGATCAATGTAAAACATAAAAATATAAAGAGAGAGAAAAAAAAAAACTGATTTCCACTTATTCTGCTACTAATAGTTTGAATACTGTTAGTAGTGGGATAAATATAGCTCAAGTAAAGTTTGTTTTTTATAGTGTGTGTGTGTGTGTGTGTAAGCCTGCATTATTTCCTGGTCATTCAAAATCCCTTTCTAATTTAAGACATTTCTATAGTATAATCATTTACATTATACTATTGTTTCAAATAAAAATACTGTCATAATTAAATCGTTTCCTTTAATTATCTGTCACCTGGTGTGGCACTTATTTTTTTTTCAAATAACTTTCTCTGCAGCATGATTATTTTGCTTTAGGAATCCATATTTGGTAGAACAAGCAGATTTTCAAATAATTTTTTCTGTGACTTGATTATTTTTTTTTCCAGTAATTAAAATTTATTACCAGCATGACTGTTCCAGTTGACACTTGTATTTAGTTGGTGGCTTTGTTTTATGGCTTCTCAACACCTCATGGGTCATTTAAAGCCAAGTAAGTCATTGCATAAAATTTAAATTGTTTTTTGTTTTTTTCCTCCATCATATGATATCAACTATTTATTCTTTTATACAATCTTATGGTTTCAGCTTCCCCACCTCCACAATCATATGGTAATAATTACTTGCATTTGGTAACCCTATCATGCTACTAATACTTACAGTAATACCCAATAACTTATGTTTTCCTTCCCGATTTTTCACTCAAAATAGACAAGATGATAGCTGAAATTTACTAAAATAAATTTTAATTTAAAAATTACAAAATTCAATGCTAAATATTCAGATTTGTTTTCATTTTTACCAAAAATATTTGATCTGGAAAAATACCAAAAAAAAAAAAAAAAAAAAAAAAAAAAAGCTAAATCAGAGTATGGTAGATTAGTATCAATACATAGTGCAGTTGATGTAACAGATATCAGCAGGAAAAGTGGTACCGGAGAGCAGAGTTCAAATTCCTGTCTAGCCTGTTGCATTCACTTTCACACTAATACCCTTGGGAAAAAGGTAGAAATCCAACTCTTTTCTACCATCCATGCAGAGTAGATTGGCTTTTCTAGGCTTGGGTGGTAACCAGTTTACAAAGAGAAGGAAAACTGAATTCCAAATGGTGGAGAAGGCAACCAGAAAGCAAACCATTATCGTTCCCAAGAATGCATGGTAATTCACAAATAACAGAGAAAAGAAATCTGAGGAGAGTCATGAATGGATTCATCCTAAAAGGGCATGGTATTAAAAATAAATAAATAAAAATAACCAACAAGGATTAAAACAAATCATGCCTAGATATACCAAATTTGAATGCAATTAATCCTAAAAAATAAAGCAGCTATTTCTCCAACCACTACCCATTCACCATCACAATTAGCTGTGCTTCTAAAACTAAATATTACAGTGAATAAAAGTTTTGACATTTGTTTAATTATTCCTGTCAGTGACAGGACAAATTATACAAATAACTCATCAATAATCATCAAACCATATAATAATCATCAATGTGTATTTATTTATATATTTCCTCTCCCATCTGTAGTGAGAAGGGAGGTAAATCAACTTGAGTTAGTAAATTTATGAGTGATTACTTCCCTTAGTCATTTTATTAATCTATACAAATAAAATATTTATCAGCATTTAGACAAAATTACTTCCCAAGCACAATGAACTGTTTAATTTTTTTTTTTTTTTTTTTTTTCCCATGTTTCTTAGATTGCAATCTTATTTGTTTTACAAATGCACTATTGTCAAACTGCAGTTGGCAGTATTTTTTTTTTTCAGTCAGTTAAGTGCCATACATGAAACACACTTGGGCAATCACATCTCTTGAGTCATGATTGACAAGTCAGAAGATTTTCCCACAGTAGGTTGCCATTTCTTTCTGGGGTAGAGTGGGTCCTATAGCTTTGTTTTCCAACCAATTTGTCCTGCTACTTAACCCATATCTGGAGAGAGGAGAGATGGATTTTTATCTTTTGCTTATGTGAATGTAACAAACCTGACTAGAATTTGAACTCAGATTTCTCATTCCAAGCCAATATCTATCACACTACAACATACATTACTAAATCATAAACTTAAAATGAAAGAAAAATAATAAAAATTATCTGCACTTGTATAACACTATCAGTCAATATATTTATAACTTTAAATTACTAAAAATGTAAACATGCAGCCAATTCTTAGTTTTTCACTAACAAAAACAAGGTGAATTATCATAATGAGAAACGAAAGCAAACACCTGGCACTTTCCAGAAGAGGGTTAACTGACACTTGGGACATCTTTGCTACTACTTCTGGTCAATTAGTCTGTTGTAAGAGAAGACCAATCTTTAACAGCAAGAACTACCTCTCGGCTCATTTCTATCCATTACTGTCTACATCTTGACAAACAGCTTCTCTCTTGTCCAACTGCTACTTTGCCTATATTGTAACAAACAACTTGTCACTGGTCCATCACATAACAGGTAACTGGACTGCACATTCCAGAATGCAACCAAACTATATAAGCCCAAGATGGGAATTTCCTACCTTCCATCAGAGTGGCACTTGATCCTTTTATAATTTATTTTTCCAACTTCTGAAAAGGAGATGTTTGCTTTGAAGCTCTCATAACTTGATTTTATTGTTAGTTGTTATAAAATTGCTGATGATTCACACTCAGATAAAATCAATTATGGTTCACTTGACTATGTAGTTATCCAAAGCTAATTGAGCAGGGAACCATTGTGTCACATGAATACATTTTCTCTAATCATATTGCATTCAAATGAAAATTAGCAATGGATTCATGATCCAAAAAGAATAAATATATTTTTTGCATACAAATAATCTGAATAATTGATTTGTTTTTTTTTTTTACCTTCAACGGTTCTTCCTTATGTGTCATGTCAGCTCAAGATGTTAGCAATCATGGCTCTCCACAATGTCCTGTCCCTTGTACTTCTGAAGAAATTTTCTCTTCTCCTTTTTTGCCATCCATTTACTCAAGCTCACTAAGAATGTTATGTGTTTTTTTTTTTTTTCTTCTCTCTTGCCTTCAATCTGTCCTGTGAATATCAGATTCTTCCTTATGTGCCCCAGAAACCTCAACTGTCTCTTCTGATGTCAAGTATAAGTTTTCTTTTTTCTCTAAAACTTTGTCGTTGCTCACGTTTGTTCCATGGTATCCTTAGCATCTTTCTGTAGAACCACATTTCTGTTGCCTCAAGTACCGTCATCTTTGAGGAGATTGTCCAGCATTTGCTGCCATACAGGACAGATATCACATAACATAAACTCTTTTCATTGTTTCTAACAAAATTTTTCCATTTTTTAGTACTCTGCTTAGCATTTGGAATGCATTTTTGGTTATCCGAATACTGTATGAAGAAATTTTTAGGCTAGAGACATCTCTTCAAAATTTGTTGAGCATGACAGGTTAAGTTACTTTCACATATATTGAAATATTTGTCCAAACTGATCTTCGTTGTCAGTACACAACCTAATCCTTGAACAGTAGCTTTTTATTCTGAAGCAAGATGTTTTGGTGAATATTGCTAATAATATTAGATACTAATAATATTGCTAATAATATCTTTGTTTGAAACTCATTTTAGTTTCCATCACTAAGAAATATTTAATATGAAAAAAAAAAAAAAAAAGAAAGATAAGGTATTAAATAAATAAAATTAGAAAGAGAGGAAAATTACCCTATGTAACACCTAAATAAATTGAAGTCAACACAAGTGTCTTTATATAAGGTGATTGGAAAACTTCAACATGCTTCATCAATAAACTAAGCACCCTCTCAGGAAGATGAGGATCAGACAGATGCAACCTATATATGACACTGCCGCCATATCTGGAAGCTGAGGATCAGACAGCTTCAGCTGAAATATAGTACTGCTGCCAAATCCTTACTTTCCAATCTTGACAAGAGTGTTTACACAGCCTTGTGGGTGATGAATTATTTATTTTTTTTTTTTTTTTTAACTCTACAGCACCGTTCCCCACAAACAAATACTGTATTGCTATTTCCATGGAAAATGTTCAGACAAGCTACATTTCACTAGTTCAGACCTTTACGCCACACCACATACACAGGACTGAATCCTACTCATTCCCTTCATATTCCATTGAGAAGAAGGAAGTTCCACTTGCTTTTTACTGCTACATTGTACAACAGGCTCCCAAGAGTATGCTTTCACAATCACTACAATCTTAACCTCTTCAAATTTAAGGTTAACAATTATCTACCTTACATATCAATGTACAGTTACTTCCTCCTCTTACATTCACTTATATTTTATCTCAAGCAGAGCTTGAGCCTTGTATTGTGTGAACATTTAGTATTAAAAAAAAAACAAAAAAAAGCAAAACAATAGTAACATATTAAATAAAGATCTTGAACACACACAGCTCACAAACAACACCATTGTCACTAAAGACCAAATGAAAACAAGATACGATACAAGGTTGGTAACTAAGTTTTCCTTTTTCTATATATTTCAGGGTAATATCTTAATATTTTAAATTTATCTTTCAACTGAACAAAAATTTGTGGTTCTGCCCCAAAATTTAATCATTGCCTGCTCTTCAAAAAAGAGGTTACTGAAATGATTGGAGATAAGGTAAGGTAAAGGACAATCAGAGACGTATGACTGAATGTATACCTTTTGTCTAACTTCATTGGCAGAGGTAACAAACTTTTCTACAAAATGAGTTATGACACCCATAATTGTACAATGAGCAAAGAGCATACATAAAGAAAGGGTTTCCCCTGACCTCTTTGTACCCTTTCCTGGAAGAGACAAACTACCATTCAAATGACAAGTAATAGATCAGGCAACTAATCATTAAAATATACCAAAGTCTGGCATTAAAGTAACAAGTTTAAGACTACTAATTAAAAGGAACAAAATAAACTGGTGATTAGTAAAGTATGGTAGAAATAGGGTTAGAGTATTTAGTTAAACTAATCTGTGAATTTAAGAAAAAAAATTCTTAAAATAAAATTTTTTGAAAAGCTCTGAAAAAGGATCTTTTATGTTTAATCAGATTGGATTTTTTTTTTTTTTTTTTTTTACAGCTTATCAACTTTTTTGCAGGTTTACTTAAAGCCAAAAAATATTTTTAAAATTGTAAGAATTTTTTTTTTGGCAGGAGAGTAGATAATGATTTATTAATACAAGTCCTACTAATTAACTTATAATTGCAGGAGAGAAGTGGATTTATACTTTTCCCAAGGGTACTTGCATGTAAGTAAATATAACAAAACTAACAGGAACTCTGCTATGAACAATTAAGTCATTATCCATTAAACCTTCTGCACATCCAAGTACCTGGCATTCCCAAACAGTCACCCATTTAGTTACAGACCAGGCTTGAAGTTACTTAATTTTAGTGATAGTAAAAGAACCAGTGTTTCAATGTCATATGCATAATCAGTTTTCTAATTTTAAAAATCCAAGAACAGTCAGTTGTTTTTTTATTTACACCAGATCACAGATTCTGTTTCATGAATTGTCAAAAAAGGACATTTGCTTTTTAAACAGTTAAAAAAAAGAATCATCATAGAAGAAAGTTTTCAATGTTTGACTTAAAAACAAAAACAAAATAATAATCCTGATGTGAACATACCTGAATGTATAATGACTTTTGCAATAGAATCATTGACATTCCTAACCTAACATTATTATGATATAACACTGGCTCTCTGGAAATGCAAGAAGTCAATTCTTCTACTCTAAAATATACGACATACTATGTAATAACTTCTAAGCAGAAAAATTTTAAAAATTTGATGGGTACATTTTTAGGATGTCATAGTCATGTGAATGTGCTTCAGTTGGGTTGAAGGAAAGTAGACTCTTTTCCTGGGGGTATATATTGGAAAAGAAGAGAAAAAAAAAAAAATCATTTCCATTACTGGCCTCTGTACTAAATGAGTTTTCATCATGAAATTCAGTTGCATTTGTAATTGTTCTCGACAAAAATTATTTAGATAGGTGGAATTAAACAAAGAAAGAAAACACCGGCTTTAAAACAGATTAACAAATTCTTCCTCTCCACTCACAAAAAAGAAAAAAAAAAAAATCATTTGCATAAAACATTTTAGATTACAAAATCTAAAGCACTGTAATCTTCACAAAAAAAAAAAAAAAAAAAAATTTTTTTAAGATTTTTTTTTATTGTAAAATGTTAGCAGAAACACTACCTCCTAGATGGTGTTACTGCAATTAGTATAATATTCACTACATAAAAATGAATGAGTGTGTGTGTGCGCATATGTATGTAAATGCATATTTCCAGTGTCTTCCATCAAGATACCTCAGTTGATTTCAACTAGACTTTTTGTATTATATAAGTTATTACTCTAAATAAGTTTGCTAAAATTTTATAGACTTTATTTATTGATTTTTTTTTTTTTTTAAACTAAACAGCAATAAAATTTAAAATATAATTTCAACTTTCAGATTAATATCATATTTAACTTTTTTCATGGTTTGGTTTGGTAATTGGAGAGGAATTTCTCTTAAAATTTATCCAATATATCCAACATTATTTGAAAATACTTGCATAATGAATAAATTTTACAATTTAATATTGAAATCTGTTAAGGTATCTTGAGGAAGAAATAGGGACATACAAACATGTATCAACAAGTTGAGAGACATAAGAAAAAAAAAAAATATATATGGATAGAGAACTTAAAATATCCCCGAATACAATGTTTACATGTTTGTTTACATATATATATATATATATATGCATGCATTTAAATGTAATGAGCTCTGGCTTATATGAAAAAAAAAAAAAATGTCCATTTCATCACTTAATCAAAGTCAGTTTATTCATTTTTTATTAACCCCCCCCCAAAAAAAACGATCCTTTTTCTTTTTGTCATTTTTTTTCTATGCCAACATCTATGTAGGAGCCACATATATATATATATATATATATATATAACTGTTGTGACAGCAGCAGTACAAAGAGCATTGATAGCAGCAGGTTTTCCATTCATCCTATTGGGAAAGAGGAAAAAAAAAAAAAAAAAAGAAAAGATGAATGAGCCAAGATGTGCCAATGCGAGTTCTAGAGTCCAGAGAGAAATAGATAGACTGATGGTAAAGGAAGTGGGGAAGAGAAGTGAAGGTAGGTGTTGGCAGCAGTTGCCTTTTTCTGTACATTCCCTCCGCTGCATCAATTTTTTTTTTTTCCCCTACTTTCTACACCTCATACAACAGGAATTGCTTTAATTTCGTTGGCAATGGTAATGTGTCAATGTCCTCCTTTCGGACCAGTTGTAAGATAATTTCTCGACAAGCATTCTGTAATGATGTCACTGCAAAGAGAGAGATAAGAAGTTAAAGTGAAAAAAATATATATCTGTGATGAAGCAGAGTTGTGGCAAAGATTTAGAGTCTAGAGCAAGCAATAAGATCCTTACAGAGATTAAGATAATCAGGATTGTCAACAAAGGAACAAATAAGATTATATTGCCAAAGAAAATGATAAACAAACATCAGATTTTCTTTTTAATCCCTTGGTTATGCCAAGCACTTTTTAGTACCTTATATATATGCAGAAATGTTCTGAAATGCCTGTAAAGGAACAGTTTTTTTTTCACACTTCAATGCGTGTGTGACCATGACATTATAACCTAAAGGGAAAAATTTTTTCATGTTCTAATGAACGCTCAGCAAATTGCCAACAGTTTTGCATTTAAAAGCACAATGAAAAAAATAACCATAACAACGCACAACTTTATACTTATATTAATGAACAACATATAGTTTTGTATTACTTGCACCCCTGAAGAAGATCGAAAGTATTTGGGAAATGAAAATAAAAAAATTTAAACAGCTACAGCATGTTTCTCTCATCCTTTAACATCAATACACGGAAGGTTATTCGTGAGTATGAACAGATTTTTGTTAAAAATTAGCAGACATAATGTCTGCAATTTATTTAATCAGACATGCCTAAAAGAGAATTTGCTGCCTAATATATATATATATATATATATATATATATATATATATATATATATATATATATATATATATATATATATATATAGGTAAAAAAACTCTGTTGGTATATAATCCAGGTGGACCCTAGTAAGATTAGATATCAAAACTGATCCATAGAGAGCTGAATGTATCTATTATAACAGAGTGTATATTTTATACACCAAAAAAAAAAAAAAAAAAAAAAAATATCCCCAATTACCTCATGTAAGTATAGTCTATTTCAGACCAGCACTGGTATATGCCAGTCTATCTCAGCCCTAGATTGACTGCCTCAGAATAGGGGTTTTGAATTTAGTTTAGACAGCAGTCGGTGAAAAAGTGAGACTATACCTACAGGAGGTAATTTTGGATTTTTTTTTTTTTTTCTCTCTATCTATATATATATATATATATATATATATATATATATATATATCTTACTTATTATAAAACGCAGGTTGTGTGTGTGTCTGTAACGTTTATATGTTGGATCAATTTCCTACATTTTTTTAGCCGATTTCAACAAAACTTCACAGGACTACTTAAAATTACCTTTTGGTGGTTCTAACAGCGCCAAAGATGGGAAACACACAGTTGTTTTTTAGAAAATCAATTTGAAAACACGATTAAGACACATCGAGAGAATGAAAGGGGACAACTCACCCACGAAAATGTAAACAAAAGAGCATAGCATGATGAAAAAGACGCGAAACTTGACGAAAAAACAAAATTTTATCGCCTAATGTTCATATTATTATTAAAGAGGAAAGATCAAAGTATTTTTTTGAGTATTTTTTTTACATTTTTTAATCGTTCCTAGCACGTCAAAAAAAAAAAAAAAAAAAAAAAAAAAAAAAAAGGACAGATAATCATTTTCAATCATTTTTTTCGATTTGATAAAAAGATTAAAATCTTACTTTGATATTCTTTTAAAATCAATTATCATTTTTTTCAAAACTGATTTTAATAAAACAGATATTATACTGTTTATTTAAAATATTTTGAACCAAGCTTAACTTAGCTTCTGCGCCGAAAAAATGTAATTTGAAAATAAAACAAAGCAGGTCATAACCTTTCGCATCGCTTGACGAAAGGCACATTCATGATGTTTAGATAACTTACGGGAGGAGAATACTTTCTACGGATGGAAGGAAGTGAAATTATTTAAGTGAACAAATTATTTACCTCGTTACTTTTAAGGAAAACTTTCAGCGCTCTAATTTTTTTTTTTTTTTTTTTACTTAGCTTTCATTTTTACGTTTACGATGCTTTATGGAAAATATAAAGAAATTAAAAAATAAGACTGTTAATAGTGAGATTAAATTTCACAAGAAAAAGGTATCTAATTAATTTAGGTACCTTTCTTATGAAATTTTATCAGAAGTGTACATAAAATACTATAATTTTAAGTACATTTATTACATTTTACTGTGTTATTTGTATTTCCATTCATTTTATTATTAATTTTGATATTTCATTTATGGAAAAATGTCATAACTGAGATTAATATAAAAATAAGATCATATAAATTAAAGTTTAGCAGTAGTTAAGTTTCATAAGATGATACTGTTACTTGTAGGTACCCTTCTCAGTTGAAATTGAAAACTCAAATTAACTTCTCCATACGTGTTTACCGAAAAGTAAAGGGCTTAACAGTGGGAGAACAATGCTGAACTCAAATAATGCAACTAAATTGTATTCTGGTTGGTCTTCCGTACTTGATAATTACTGTCCGACTATAAACAAAAAAATTACATTTCATAATTACCATGGCTAATCTGATTGGTCCAAATTATACAATTTTCAAAGCGCTAGACAATGACAATCTCACACGGACATTTTGAAAGGTTGATGTTGCATTTAACTAATGTTAAAATATTTTTAAAATTCAATTTAAACATTTTTAAAAAATCTTTTTAAAATTAAAGAAATAAGAAATAATTGTATTAAAATTCAATTTTCATTGAAAAAATTTTTTTGCTTCCAGAAAATATTGTCCATATTCATAAAAAACAAATTAAAACAAATAAAAGCATTTGCAACTAAATAATATATTTGTTTTATTGAGTTTTGTATGTTACAATTCACAGCATGTTATCTAGCCTGATCAACAATGTGAACAAGGCCAGCACACTCAAACCCTCAGTCACAATGACTTGTGACTTTGTGCTAGCATGGCTATTGATGACCGCCAGGTGGAACGTTTATCCAATTTCACTCATAAGGCTTGGATCAACTTGTGCTATGGTTTTCAGGCACTTTCCAAACGTGCCGCATGCACAATGTGGCAAATTCTAGTCATAAATTTGATAGGTCATCCACTGGATCTTTGGAACTGCAGCGATTCAGTTTGAATGTGGCTAAGAAACCCTAACACAGCTGATGACACTAGAATCAAAAAGCATTATATCTTTTTGGTACTATAAAGTGATTTGTTTCCATTCTCAGATTGAAAAGAAAATAAGCAGAATAGGTTCCTAAAGATTACCTGACTTTATAGAACCAGTTCCTGAAATTTGGGGTGACTATATATATATATATATATATATATATATATATATATAAATATATATATATATAAAAGAAGAGAAGAGAGGTGCTGCTAACGTTTTTTGGTTGTACTGTGGATTTATTTAGAAAAATATTATGCTTTGTTTCTTTGTCTCTTCTTTTTAATATACATACTTTTTCTCTCGTTGGAACCACTACAACCTCTTTCTTTTTTATATATATATATATATATATATATATATATATATATATATATATATAGTAATAAAAACCTGACAGATTAATAAATAAAAAATTTATTCTTTCTTTACAAATTGCTTTGTTTATGTTAGACATATCTACTCAGTTTTGTATCCCATTTCAAGAGTCAGAGAAAAATTTGTGCTGAAAGACACTGTTCAACTTTGCTTGGTCATCAAGGCACTCTGTAGCTGAGAGGTCAAAGCATATCAGATCTAATGACAGTTTCTGCTAGGGGAATGCAAGTCTGAATCCTGCTGATGAATGCATGTTTTTCTCAACTAATCAGGCTAGTAGACGAAAATAAATAAATACGCTGTTTAATAATTATGAGTATCCACTAAAAATAATATTTAGAGTGATAAAAATATATATGTATGCTCTGTAATTTTAGTATTGAGCACTGTCTTGGTGTGTCAATTTAATATACACTTTCAGGAGTTTATATATACAGTCCAACCTCTGTAGTCTGGCAACTCCTGTAGTCCAACTTATTTTTATTTTTTATAAACAGCTGCTATTAGTTTGTTGAGCAGCTACAAGGACATCACCACATGTTTACAACTTTATGCATCAGCTAACAGCAGTGGGGTGTTTTAGGGAGACCTTCTTGCTCATTTCTTATATATATATATATATATATATATATATATATATAGATACATAGCTAGCTGCATCTTTACCAATTCAGGATAGTAATTATATATATATATATATATATATATATATATATATATATATATATATATATATAAAAGCTTTTTCTATTGCCTGAAACAATGAAAACCTTGTTTGGAAGCATTAATGATCATTTTATTTTATTTCCCCTTTTAAGCTTTGTTCTACTTTTGTGTGTGTGTCGAATGAGCTAAGAAGATTATGTTTACATAGGCTATTTTAAATGTGATTTCTGGCATTTTTTTTTAAAGAGGTCAGAAAATATATATATATTTTTATCACTTTAAATGTTATTTTTAGTGGATACCAGTATTTGAATAGGTTCTCCATTTGTTTATTAAACAGTATATTTATTTATTTATTTTCACTTACCATTCTGAAAGTTTGAGAAATCTTATCAAAGAAATTTTTCAAGATTTCTCAAAACCATTCCGGCCAGTAGGTGAAAATAAATATACTGTTTTATAAATAAATGGAGAACATACTTAAATGCAGGTATCCAATAAAATTAACATTTAAAGTGATAAAAATCTGTCAGGTTAATAAAAATTCATTCTAAAAAGATATATATCTCCAAACTAGTTTGATTAAAAAGAACCAACAAGGTCTATCTTGTTAATTCTTTATTGTATTTTTTTTCCAATTTTTGAATAAGGTGTTGGGTGTTGTGCTTGAAATTGTGAATAAACTGTGGATAGGAAAATAATGAAGGGGAAGAGGCATAATTTAGGATTAAAATAAAACAAAGCCTGATAAATTAAAATTCTATTATGAATCTATACAATTAAAAAATAGGAAAAAAAAATCATATGTTGGTGTAAAATTTTCCAGCTACATTTTTTTCTTTTGCAAATCCTTTTATTCATATAAATTCATTAGATCATTGTTCAGTCATCAAAGTTTTTCCCAGGCTTTCTTAGACTATCCAAGTGTCCAAGTCAATCACAAAAAGGAACAATTCAGATTCCAATTCAAATAATTTTAAAATTTTGATTTAACAACCAATTAGAATGTCACATGGCATGAAACAAATGTCTGAAAGTAACAAATCTGGAGAATAACTGACAAGTGAAAAACTTCACATCTCAGCATCATGCAACAGTTCCTTGCTCAGAATATGGTTGATTCTGTTTCAACGTGTCTTTCAAACAAATTGACTAATCCACCTCAAATCTAAACACTTTCTTACAGTTCATTCATTTATTCTGCTGCACTTCCACCTCAATCGAACAGTATTGTTAGAATTGTATTTTGGAACATTTCAAATGAATAAAAGGCTGCCTCCATAAATAGACTCTTCTTCACAAACTAAACAGATTCTTTTTATTTATTTCAATTAGTACTCCTGCAATTTGCCAAAAGGTGCTCTTTCAATCTGTTTAAGCATTTGTGTTTGACTGATTAAAATGTGCTCAGCACCATCCCACCAGGGAGGACACTTACTAATGCACCAAAAGTAGGAGAGTTAGTTAATCACTAGAAGCTGGGCAATCCCAAAAGAGAAATGACAAGTGAGAATTAGCAATTTTTTTTCTCAAGTTCCAGCTTTGTGCCATAATCCATTCAAGTGAGTGTGTGGATAATGTTGGTTTAAACTATAGGGAATGACTATAAAATAATTCCCCCTCTCCAATTAATAAACAAAACATACAGATTTCTTCCTAGCCAATAATATAGGCCACTCATCTGACTTAGTTCTGTTTTTTTTTTTTTTGCCATTAAGTCAGAATGCTGCGATCACTTATCTATATCCTTGTATTAATACCATTCTTAATACTCTTTGCTTAGTTTGTTGAACTTTTTGTTGCCTTATTACTGTTGCTTTGCCTTATTACTGTTGCTTTGCCTTATTACTGTTTTTGCCTTATTACTGTTGTTGCCTTTTACTTTGCATATAGTGTTTGCTTTGCCTATTATATTTTGCCTTGTTCTTTTGCTTTTTTACTTTGCTTGTTTATTACTGTTGCTTTGCCTTGCATATAGTGTTTGCTTTATATTATATTTTGCCTTGTTCTTTTCTTTTTCTTATTGTTTATTGGAAACCTTGTCAATTCTGTTGGACATTTCTGAAATTACATTTAACTATGGCAAAAAAAACAAAAAAAAAAAACTCTACAAATAAACACCAATATTTTTTTTCAACTATAGGGACTATTTCTTTGTTAATATTATTACTGAGTTGTGTTGTTTGTCTGATAAATCTTTAAAATCACGGGCTTTTAATATTTTTACTAAAATAAAGTTAAATTATCACTCTCCAGAAGAAAGAAAAAATTCTTAATTGTGTGCCTAAATGTGGCTCAAACTATGTTTCATGTTGCAGTTGGGCTTTTCTGAACCTTACTAGAAGGCATCTACCTAATGTCAGGCAGGCATAGTTTTGGAGGTGTCCTAGTGACATGGTTTCAATTACGCACTTCATGATTTTGCTTTTGCGCTTGTATAAATGATGATGAAGACAGGCCGTGGGAAACAAGGAAAGCATCAGTTGTTCCTACTGCTGCTTCATGTCACTTGCACCTCTTCTTGCTTAGTATCTACATGATGCTATGCCACAGTGTCTTCATTGTTGTGGAAACAATGAAGACACTGTGTCATAGTAGGAAAGAAATGAACAAAGAATTGTTAGCTATGGTCATGGTAATATTAGCAGTTTCCTTATAAGGAAACAGCTGGCATTCATTGACAGAATAGCCAGTGCTTCTTGTTGAAATTTATAGCTTCTCAAATCGAGTATCTGTTATCGGCCTTTCCAGTATTGATGCGGGCTTCCTTTCTAACCTTTTATTTAAAGTAGTGTGGAACATTGACCGCTTGATTATTTCATTATTTTCTCTAGTTAAATGTGATATCTATTTTAGATGTTGACATTGTTGAAAGTCTTCAAGTGATGTATTCTGTTATTTAGTACATTTCTTTGTGATTCTGTAGTACAAGAAGATAGTCGTTGCCAAGACCCTCAGGCTTCACTTGCTCAAAGACATTTTAACCATTGATCTTAGAAAGTAGTCTTATACATTTTAGATATCTCTGACCAGGTTTGCCACCATGAATGACATCTATATGAGTCTTAATCTGATGAGGCTGTTTAAGAACATGACTAGAGTTTTCAGGTTAATGTTTTGGTTTTGTAGTAATTTGCACTGTTGGGCAAAACTACCTCTAGCACAGTGTATTTTGTGTTCAGTTTCTTTGTCTCCTATACTAAATTTGTTATAACTGATCTATACACTGAGGTATCTGAAGTGTTTAGTACTTACTAAATCCAAATCCTGAATTTTTATGGATTCACTTTATAAATGCTACCATTGCTTTCATTCCAATTCAAGATCATATCAAAAGATGTGATGAAAATGAAAGATGAAAAATGTTCAAAACAGTAAAACATGACTGAGCAGCACTTGGCAGTCAAAAATCAAAACAAAAAAACAGCTGTACCAGTGAAGAGCAACTTGTGACAAGAAGTTTGCAAGCTATGAAGAGATATTTTTGTAATATTTGGCAGGGGACTACAACACTAGGAAGTTTTTGCATCAGTCCTTTTGAAAAATTGTAAAAACCTTTTTTTTTTTTTTTTTCTAAAGTGAAATCATTCATAGGAAAGTTTACAATTTTTCACTTCTTTATATGCCTTATGCAATAATGACTCCACATCTTTCTGTCTCTTGTAGCTCTTAATAATTTTTTTTGTTATTTCTCCTAAACCCTGTTCTGCCATCCATTTACTCAAGCTCACTAAGTATATCAGGTGTCGCTTTCATCTCTCTTGCTTTTTCTCTTAGTATCAAATTCTCCAAGCCCTCCTTCCTCATTATGTGCCCTAGAAACCTCAACTGTCTCTTCCTGATGTTAAATATAAGTTTTTTTTTGTTTCCATTTTCTCTAAAACTTTGTTATTGCTCATATGTTCAGTCTGCAGTATCCTCATCATCCTTCTGTAGAACTCGATCTCGGAGGAGATTGTGTTGACTAAAAAACTATTAACACATTTTTTGATACCTGACATTGAGGTTTTCTCAATTTTTTTTTTTTTTTTTTTAAATAGTCAAAAGACTAATTCCAACAGTGCAGTTTATAGAGGAGGAGGTACTGTGAATGATTGAACGCAAAAGTGGTTTTTGAACTTCTGAGCTCAACAATACTATGTGATCAGGTAAACCAGTTGCGGTAAACTGCCAGCCCAATTACATGGAAGTAAACTAGAGTGAGCCACTACTAATAATACCGAAAGTTGGTTTTCTAAGATAATGCTCTATACAGAGTGAGATTGGAAGATGGTTAATCTACTAAAAACTTCTAGAGAACTATACAATTGATTTGAATAGGATTAGAACATTTGAAGGGAGCAATTGATGAATAATGTCTGAAATTAAGAGAAAGGCCATAAGATTTCATCATGAAAACATTAGTTTCTTTGGTTACTGAGAATTTTTCACTTATCCACTATATTCAGCAAATGTTGCATCTTTGAATTACCAGTTATTCTGGTTTTTATGAAATCTTTATCTCCTCCCTCAGAATATTGCAAAAGGCACCTAAAGAGGTTCTGTGCTAAGAAAGATAAAAAATATTCTAGGATGGAATTATGGATTTGCTTAAAAAATGGCAGACAATATCTGAAGAAAATGGTAAATATACTGTTAAATTTTGCTTCAGGAAATGAATGAGCATTTTTTGTCCAACAATATGGCTATCCACTATATACTCTCCCATGCCTAATAAAAACCTGAGGTTACTTAATTAAACACAGGATAAGAAAAAAAATGTATAACATTAATAAACCCAGGTGGTAAATATTTATTAGTATAATCCATTTTTTTTTTATTTGGCTGCGTGTATTATCACTGTACAGTGATATAAGTGATCTCTTTATAGTCACCACACAGTGAATAGAACAGTGGCTTTTGCCAAATGGTGCTATTTTTTGGGTATTTTCAGAGAATCCTTAAATATGCCACACACACATATATATATAATGTGTGTGTGTACTTTTTTTTCTTGTGTGTGTGTGTAACAATTGAGGGGTGCTGTGTAAAATTTTGACATGAGACACACTGACCCCCATTCATGTCCACATGCAAAAAGCTACTGCACTCACAAACTACAAAGCAACCCCTTTCTTTTCCTCTCTGCGAGCTATAATCAAAGCTAAAGGAGTGATGGAAAGTAGCCATGAAAAAAGCACAAGAAAGAAAAAAAAGAGAAAAGGGAATAGAAAAGGATAGAGAGAGGAGATAAATATATGTCAGACAATCCTTGGCCAAGGTTTATATTTTATTTCAGCTTTAATTAAACTTACTTTTCTTCAAGGTGTCTTACATCACTAGTGATGATGTTCTAATTTCTCAGAAAATTAGACTCAAGAATACCTAAGGTGTGTTCACAAAAGCGTGTGTACAAAAGCTATGCACATGTCCACACACACACACAATGAGAATAAAATACAGATATCTTTCCTGAGGTGTTTATAAATTGTACACTGTTCAATTATTAACGTTGACAATGAACTATTTTAAAATACATAATTGTACTTGGATTAAACAAAAATTACTTACAATATAATACATTCCCTCTTGCTGTCAATTTTGATGGCATGAGTATACTAGTCTAAATAATTCATGGTTACTTGTCAATTACCACTATAAAAAATTAAAAGGTATTTCACAAAAATACCTTTTAATTTTAAGATGAAATAAATGTATTTTATAAAAGTCTTTGTGTATTATCAATGTACAGTGAATTTCTACGTAAATGCTCTTCTTTCGTGTTGCCTTGTCTGGTAAGAAAGGGATAATCTGGAACTTATTCCACAATGGTGGCAGGAGGACTGGAGTGGGGACTGTTTACAAAAGGAACCATCTGTTTGTCAATTAAATAGAAACACTTCCCATCAAAATAAAACCATCTCTTTCCTTTCTATGTGAGTGTTCTTTTTCACCAGAAGAAAATTAACACAAATAGGTAATTAAAACTGCAAACAATATGATTTAGTTTTGTAACACATTAGATTCATTATACTGAAGAAAATATCTTGTTTATGGTGGTCTTCAAATACTATTCAAGGTCTTGTAAAAAATTTAAAGGTTTCTCCTCTTAATTTATTGTGACCAACCCCTCATTCAAATTATTTCAAACTAAGAACTCACAAGCAATCTTTAAACCTTCTTAGTTATTAGACCCTAACCCGATTTCTTGAGTATAGAAGACTAGGACAGCGATAAAAACATGTCTTATTAAAGAGGAACTTTAAGAAGACAATTTTAATAATACAAGGTAGGAGTAATAAAAAGCTATATTTTTTTTTTCAAAAAGGAGAGCCTTTGCTATAAAATCAAATTTGTAACATACTGTTATATACCGAACTTATGAACACTATTGGGTATGTCCCAATCCTCATAAATATGTTGAACACTATTATAAGTGGGGGGTTATATGCTGTCTAAGTAGTTCACCACTAGCAGTGGTTTACCTACTTCACGCCACTGTCGAGTATTGTATTTTGTTGATTTTATAAAGATTATCATTTCATTTCTAACCTCTGTTTTAGTTATTCCTCATTCAGTAACCTTTTCTAGGTTACAACACATGAATAAATAGTTATTGAAAACATATGATATAACATCTTTAACATGTTAAAATATCAAAGAATATTTAATATAACTTACCCCCATAAAGCTGGATTATTCGTACTTGCTTGGTAGTTCCATAAACATCCACAATGGCATATAAAGGACCATCTTGGTAAGGTATGTTTTTGGCACAAGGTCCCTGATCCAGTCCATTAATAATAAAGTGCATCTCTGCACGATCCTCATTTACAACATACATAATTCCTATCCGGCTGCCAACATCCGTAGGAAGAATACTCCCCTTTTTGGGAATAAAATGTCCATTTTTTCGCTCCACTGGAAAGCGTACCGGTAATAGTAGGCTCCGACTAAATGTCCCTCGTGGTGTCTGGATGAGGTCCTCGTTTCCAACAACAGGTTGGTAGGGTTCTGTTGCCTGATCTTCATCTATTTCGATATTCCCCGTAAAAATCCGATTGTGAGATTTATTTACAGCATAAATCCAGGATTTGCCCATGTTGGCCAGGTCAGGTAATGCATACTGTGGTAATTTAAAGTGGTTTCGAGGATCAAACTGTGTGAGCCCTATGCGAAGGTGTCCACTCCAGCCCCTCTCAGTTTTTTCTATCTCCACTAAAAAGATCTCACCTGGCTTCAAGGGTTCCTCACTGAATGTCAGGGCATGGGCAAAACTAGTCTTTCGATATGCAACAAGGTTCTCATGGAACAGTTGAATGTTTTCCCCATGATAGGGGTGAAATCTTGTCGGAGGCATCTTTGACACCTGCAATTAAAAAGTAAAAACAGTTCAGTATATTGAAAATGGAATGTGGTGTAATAGTTATTGGTATGTTAGGTTCAAATTCCATTGCACTAATGACCTTGGGGAAGCCCAAGGTCATTAGTGCAAAGTTCAATTGCACTGACTTGAATTCATTTCTTATCTCCCCATTCATTGTTTAACTAAGACATGAACAACCTTTTCTGAGCAGTGGGCCACTTGATCTATGGCTTATCACAAACTGGGCTGCACTACTAAAAAAAATTCAAGGTTATTTTTCACAGTAGGTAATTCAGCTATTTTCACTACAGAAGACCCTATCTGAAAGTATATACATGGGAAATTTTTTTTTTTTTTTTTTTTTTGAGCAAAGATGTTTCTATAATTAAAAAATTAAAAAATTGTCATCTTGGTATAATATCACAGATGACAATGCAATTAACACATGTTGCATGAAATATTCTTCTAATTCATGCATTTGAAAAAAAAAAAGAAAGAAAAAAAAAAATATATTTCTTCTCTAGAGAAAAAATTATTATGAACGTTTCCAGTTTTAAAAACATTATGTTTACATATATGATCTTCTTTAGTGTAAAAAAAAAAAAAAAAAAAAAAAAAAAAATCGGCAATGGCTTAAAATGATAAAAATGTTATTTTCACCAAAAGTTCATAAAATTCAAGAAACATTGTACTTAATCATTGTTTATGTATAAGAGAGTGTGAGTGAACAAAACAATTCGAAGAAATTTTATTTTCCTTATAAAATAAATAAAGCATATCATTCATAAAGACCAAACAACCCACGGTCTGCAGTTTTCCCATTTATTGTTTAAACAGACTGGGCTCTTCAGCCTTGCTAGGGCAACCAGTCTAGTACAAGGAAACAAGCTGCCACTTCACAACCCAAGAAAAAGAAGCTGTAAAGAGTCATGACAGCCTAGATCCTGAAGAAACAGGTCATGGAAGGAAAGAGGAAGAGGGAAAGGAAAAAGTATGTATATAGATATGTGAAATTCACAATAAAAATATTATCCCTTGTATTAAAATATTCTCAAAAATTTTTACTTTTTGGATCAATCTGTCTTACTCAATGTAATCAAGTAGTTAATTAACTAAGAGGTTTCAGCATACCTTAAATTTCATTATTTATGTGATTCAATCCTTCTTATAATAAATTTGAGGGAAAACAAAATAAAAATAATCAATGTTTTAATTAAGTATTATCATGACACATGGTTAACCTGGGGTGAATCCTGGTCACGGCATCAATTATGACACTTTTCGCTAGTTGATCTTGTGTCAATTCCTATGCTGGTCATTGAAGTGGCCGCGCCGGTCTGCGCCCTGCTCCACCACATTGTTAGCTCCAAGATCAAGAAGCACAAAGACTGAGTTGTTGCCAGCTATTGCAGTGCTGGTTCGAACCACACTGAAGCTATGCCACAAAGAAGCTATGCCACAAAGAAAAAGTAAAAAAAATGTTCTTTGCAGACAGGAAATTCTTCAGGTTAATTTTCCATGTGGTTTATATGGTTCTTTGTACATAAAAAAGAACCCTTCCCACTTTGAATTCTATCATGACACTTTGCTCATTTTAGCTAAGCCTGGAACAAGGCTTAAGTTGAGAGTTCTCTTTGGTAACAAGTTTGGGCTTTGGCAGTGTAGTCATCTATTGTCATCTGCTCCTCCAACTATAACTTTCTTGGTTGCTTCAGCACTCTGCTTATATCGACTCTTACCCAAGACTGGCCTTGGGGCTGACATGTTTGGCTTTCTCTTGTTTTCTAACAAGAGTTCTTTGTTGTCTGGCTTTGGAAAATTAATTATCTCTCCAAATTTGGGAGATCCTTCTTCCTACAGGTAATAGTTACAGGTACTGGCCCAGCCATTTCCCTCATTTATGCATTGCACCTCTCAATGAGCATAGGCAATTCCTCTGTTTCTCTTGGTATCTTATCTAAACCTTTCATCTGGATTGCCATTTAGACAAATCCAATTTTTAAACCACTTAGCTTAAGGTCATTAATTGTAATTAGTTTACTCATGGCTCACAGGTGTGGAGCGATTCTCTTCTAGAAGAGAATGTTGGACTTCAACTAAGTTAAAACTTTATATTTACATTCCAGATTCCCTATCCATAGCTCCTCTGTCTCATATGCTTCACCTATCCATCTATAACAAATCATATGGGCGGGGTGTGGTGTACCCTCTCCTCCCAATGTGTCCTTTAGACCTCTAGCCTGCAAGCAATCTATACATACATAACTCGGGGCTCTCAGCCCAGCTTGGCTCTCCAGTTATGTTTCCATTCCCATTGGTGTCTGTTTTTGGCTGTTAGTGTTTTTTTCTTTTTTTGTAATAGGAGTAGATAGTCTTTCCTATCACCCAGTTAATACTCCTCACACTTCTTTTGAACAGGAGTAGAGATTCATCTCTTGTTTCCTGATTAGGAAGGGGTTCCTGGATCCTTTCTTTTTCTTTGGCTTTAGTAGTAATGCTGTCATGAATCTTTTGTGATGTGCATGGTTTGTAGTAACGTCTCTTCATACTGAGGGTACCAGGTTGGCAGTTTTCTGGTTGCTTCCCCCCACCAAATGGTAGTTAGGAGCCTGAACTCTTGCATAACATCTTGAGAGGCTGCTCTGATCAACAATAGCATAATATAAGAGTTCTTGCAATGCCATGTCATGCAGGGATGGGTATCCCTGCATGCATTACTGGTGGGCAACCCCAAGACCACATTATGTTACAGTCGGTGCCAGTTCCTTTTTGCTCATGCCACATTTGATGACCAACTGCTACTATTACTTTAGACCTTTTCTTTACCAATGTAACTCAATGTGACCATAAGCAACCAAAAATATAAACCCAAACCAGCTCACAATCATCTAAACCCTTTAGCATTTCCTTCAACATCTGTGGTATTCGTACCAACTTTTGCAGAGTGGAATCATTCCACTTTGATAAGTCTCCTGATCTTTAACAGCCACCATAACATGTGGCTTAAACACTCTGTAACTGACCTTGCTGGCATCCAAACCCTTAACTTTTCAATCACTCACGCAAGTGGCCAACTTTTCCACGCATTTCCCCAGTAACACAGATAGTAAGGCTCCCTTATCGATCTGTTTTACCTTCATCTCTGATTTTTGTCTCACTATACAGCTGCCTTCTTGGCAACTCTGATCACATGGTGGTGTCTGTTAATATCTCCTTCCACTCCCTCTCCAGCCATGAACCTCCTACTAACAGAATATCTTTCTGTTATCAACATACAGACTGGGACTCATTCCGTGACTTCCTTCGCAATATCCCTTGGAATGTTGTTTTTAATCATTCCATACAAAAATGTGCATCTGAGGTCTCCTCCTGGATAAAAGCCGGCATTGAAGTTTTCATCCCAGTGAGAAAATACCAAGTTAAATTGTGCTTATCTCCTTGGTTCTCACCTGCTTGCTCTGTCGCTATAGCCCATAGGAATCACTTCTTCCATCTATACCGGAGTGACATGTCTCATTGCAACAGATCTTTGCTCATAACGAGTGCAAGCATGTCCTCAATGAAGCAAAGTTACTGTTTGCTGATAGAATGAAACAATGTATTGCATCTTGCAAGTTTAGTTCTAAAGATTACTGGCGGATCTGCAAGAGTGTGCTGAACTACAGTAAATCCTCAGTCCCTCTTCTATTCGATCAATTCAAAGTCCTAACATCCTCAATTGATAAGGCTGAAGGATTTGCTCAGAAATTTCCATCCATATCTGAATATGTATACCAAGCTCTTGATAATAATAGCAAAGCTAGAACTGTTGCTCTAGATGTATTGAAGGTGTTTGACATTCTGGTGTTCTGCATAAGCTTCAGAGACAGTATTACAGGACGATTATTTAATTTAATCCAATCATTCTTGTTTGACCATGAAATGAAGGTTGTCATGAATGGGTTCTTTTCTAGCTCCTTCCATATGAATGCTGGTGCTCCTCAAGGCTCTATCCTTGGTCCAACACTGTTTCTGGTCTTCAATGATATTCCTGATGTCATCAGTTCTCAAATAGGCATTGACACAGATGACTATCATTTACCGCTGTCTCAATAGTAAATCCGGTATTGCTGACAAAGTTAAACTGGCTGTTGGTTTTGAAAACGACCTCCAATCTGTGGTTGAGTGAGGCAGGAAATGGCTTGTGAATTTTAATGCATCCGAAATGAAACTGCCGTCAACTCCACAAGAGTACCTCACTGCACCTTCTTGGTCTCACTTTTTCCACTGACCTGAGGTGGAACAACTACATTGAATCAATAGCTGCATCTACTGCTAAAAAAAAAAAAAAAAAAAAAAAAGTTGGTTCCGTTTCATGCCAGAAGGTTTTTCTTGTCCAAGTCCATCCTTCAAATCTACCATTAGTCCATGCATAGAATATTGTTGCCATATATTGTCTGGTGCTCCCGCTGTTCATCACAAGGTTCTTGACAAAATCCAAAGACGGATATACAATGTGATCGGTCCTGACTCCAGTCACTTTCTTACTGACATAATGTGGTTTCCCTCTGTTTTTTCTATATTTTCATGGCATCTGCTCTAATGAGCTATTTTCACTGTTGCCTCAACTGCATGAATTTAAGCAGTGCTACTAGAGTGGCATCTCGGTTCCACCGTCTTACTGTCAAAACAGTTAAATGTAACTGCCTCTTCTACTCCTCTTGCACTTCCCAACAAAGGAATTCTCTTTCTCTTACTTGCTTCCCTGATAACTATAGTCTTCAAAAATTTAAATGTAATGTCAATCAACATCTTCTGTTGTCTTGATCCCCATTCTTTTTATTCTCCTCCATTCCTTTTTATTCTTTCTTCAACCCACCTCTATACTCGGTCTTTTTCCTTACTCACACTCTCTGTAGCCCCCTTGCATACTAGTAGCACTCTTGCCTTGCTTGGTGTGAAATGCTTTAAAAAATTATTTTTAGTAAAATTTTTCTCAGTCTGGTCTCGTTATATAATCAGAAATTTGTCAGCTTTCCACTGACAACTATCTTCATATCTTGTTAACTCAATCACACTTATGAACCCTAGGCTTGGTCTTTATAAAGAAATTCTATTTCTCGCTTTGTTTACAACTTCCAATTTTTGGTAGGTGGAATAAATCAGTTCCTCAACTTCCCACTCTAGTCCTCAAAAATCACCAAATTTTATCTCCTCAATCAACCTTCTTTTCTATCTATTCCTTAGATGTTTTTGTAACTCCCACTTTAAGGCTGTGCCATCAATTGTCAGTCCAGCTTTTTCCAGATACCCTCTTTGTTTTGGGGAAAGATATTACCAAAATTCTTTTCTTCAAGCTGTCTTTGCTTAAAAAAAATAAACTAAATTTTGCTTCTTTCCTTACTTTATTTATCATTCCATTCTTTAATCCTTTTCATCTTGTTTGAAGTTATATTTTAATTTTAACCCTTTCTTTCAATTTACCAGTGTCACATCATAACAAATTGTATCTAGTCATTTCATAATAAAAAAAGAGAGAAGTCGACCTAAAGCAACAACACCTTAGTTTATCTTTAAGGTACCTCTCTTGGGATCTCAGACACTTATACAAACATCCCTTCCACTTTTTAAAAACATTTTCTTAAGTCATTTTTTCCAATCATCCTCAGCCTTCTTAATTTCATGTTACCACAGCAATTTTAGCTTTTGTAAAAAATCCAGAAATCACTGAGTCAAACATTGCCTGCAACAATGTTAATGTTTGGCTCAAACCTTTGAATGGTACATGCAAAATCTACTAGTAGTCATTGCAAATGTAAACATTACACAGTACACAGGCTGACTCAATGGTAACTGAGTAACCTCACAGGAGAGTGTTCACTTACTAGTTGCCAAGTTAGAAGCCTGTGAAATTGTTTTAAAAATCTATTCAAAATGGCTGGTAATATTCCTGTTAAATCTAGAATGTAAAAAAAAAAAAAAAAAAAAAATTAATTCTGACTACTTTTTACATATTTTTTTTCTATTCGTTAGAGGTTGTTAATTTAACTCACTGCTTTTATAATTATCGTGATTTTAGCATATAGTTTAGCCAAAAATTAAATACAGACTATTGCTGGACTTATGAAAATGGCTGGATATTTTACCTGAACAGATAAACTTTCTGGTATAACTATTGAAATAAATTTCTGTTACACTGACTACCAAATCATACTTAGATGAAACTGAACGATATACAAATAGTTTGGATAAAAACCAATACCCACGCAAAGAGAAGCAGACAGATTACAAAAACATTAATAAAACAGTAAAGAGATAATCAATTTTTTTCTTTTGTAATCAGAAATGCAAAGACCAAAAGAAATTCATTCATCTAGAGACATGCAAATCTGTCAGATAATGGATGTAGTCATTCTAATGAGTGAGATAGGGAGGAGAGAATTTAAATAATTAAAAAATGGCTATGTATGTTCTTTTTCTTTAAGAATTCAAAAAGATATCCTCCATATACCAGCGATAAAGTATAGGCAATGGGCCATCATAATTATTTAACCAAACTTTCTGATTATACCTATGAATAAATTAGCAAGAACTGGAGCTAAAGGAGATCTCATTACCACTCCAATTTGATTATAATATTATTCATTATACAAAAAGAGTAAAGGAGGTGTTAAATGTGAATAACTTTTTAATGATAAAAAAAAAAAAGAAAGCATTCTAATGCATCTGAACAAAATCAGAGATTGTTTTCGAAGCAGTTTCCTAAGCTTTTCTCCCAGTCACTGAAATGTCTAATCCCAAAAATTTCCACTTTATATCCATAATCTTATTCATAATTGTGTTTTTGACTAAGTTTCAGGCAAATAAAAACTTAACGAATGTTACTTTTAGAATGAGTTCAAATTTTTTTCAAGCTATTAATCGTCCAATACAAGACCTAAGAGCCTCTCAATGTAGAGGATTAATGAACGAGTTTGTTGTATGGGCATAAAAGGAAGAAGGAAACTAGGCTATAATTGACTAGTGGATTAAAACATTGGTTCATGAATTTGGTGATATAATAATTGAGCTCAATCCCTGGGCTGAGCAAAGTGTACTTAAACACAGTAGAAACAGGTTGAGCAATAACTGAGCAGTACTAAAAAATAAGAACTAGACAAGATCATCTCTAGACATGGGCAGTGGAATAAGAACAGTTTACTACAGTAGACTAAAGGGTCCAGTTCAGAATTACCTGTAGGTCAACATACCCCCTGATGAAGGCCAGAGGGCACAATGGCCGAAACATTGTGATAACAAGAACGATGAGGCAATAGTCCACATATAGTGTAAATAATGATCTACAACTTATCAAAAAATAAGTAAAATGAAGAAAAATTAAAAGAAATAGAATATAGGGTGAGTCAATTCTTATCCAGAAATATTTTTGAATAATGAGGGATAATTATATAAAAAAAAGCAAAAAACACAAAACACACCTTGTTTGTCAATAATCAAACTTTGTTTATATTTAAAATAGAGGTGAAAAGTTCTAACCATAAGTATTTGTTTTTTTGTTTTTTTTTTTTAAATGATTTTTCCACCTCCCCATTTATTAAGACCCTTCCACCTTTGTATTGTAATAATGTTTATGCTTTAGTTTGATAAATAATAACATATTTAGCATGGTAGATTAATAGATTGCAGCTCGGATTGAAAAATTGGGGAGCCAAGTTTGAATTCATTACATTCACTTATGTACTAATATCCTTGGGAAAGGTATGAATCCAAGTCTTCCCCATCCCCAGCTATGGGTAAATAGTAGAGTGAGTTCTATAGCTTATGTTGGCAACTGGTCTAGGAGAAGGAAAACACTGAATTCAAAACTGTATATAGCCCTGGCAAAGCACGTACTATGCAGCTAAGGAAAGGATCATTCACATGGACTATGATCCTGGCTATGGTTGACACTCTAAAAAATATCGGATATTTGAATCCTTACATAATGCATCTGTTTTGGTATGAATTACCACTAGAAATTGTTATATACCATATATACTTTACTATGGTGCAAGTTTTTATGATCATTTTTTTTTTTTAACATAAAAAATAGAAGGTTGTACTATACACAAGTAATTTTTTGGAAGAGGTTCATACATTTTCAGTCACTAGTTACACTATGCACAGATAATTTTTTTTCTGGAGGGGGTTAAAATTAAGGCAAAAATAATTCAGGGGTTGCACTATACATGATGTCGGCTTACATACAATTATATATGTTAAATTTAATGTTATTTTAACAAAATAATCTTAAGTTTAATACATTCACTGCTAGTTTGGATAATTGAAAACTTAAATAATGTCATCTTTCTGTTTTTCTTTGAGATTTTTATCTAAGAATTTTATTAACCAAAATATGGCCTAAATAAATTTTTTAAACTATGAAGAATAATATTAATGTGTCCTTTGAACTGACTTTGTATTTTTCTCTATAATGTACATATTTACCAGAAGCAATACTCAATATGCCCAAAATACACATGCATTGTGCAAAAGTAAATGTGTTAATAAAAAAGGAAAATTAATTTATGACATTATTTGTTAATTAATGAGAGTGGATGAAACCTTTCAGCACAAAACAGTCCATAAGATACATATAGATAGAAGATTATAAAGTCTATGTAAAGCAGGAGTGGCAAAACTAGCTTAATAAGAGACACATGATGAACTTTAGTTTAAGAGCTACAAAACAGTAACCCTGTTCCTAACCATCTGTCTACCCTACAGGTAGTACCACTTCTTTAGGAGGGGGCTGGAGTCATTGCCAAAGGTCAAATGCTGAGGAGGCCCAAGCAATTTTTCCACGAGATTTCCAACCAGTAAATCCACTTTAAACTTCAACCTAGGGACATGGGTGCATTAAAAAAAAACAAAAAAAAAAACACCTGGTCATCTATCTAGGATCAAAGTGTAGTATCTGCCTTCAGATGAATAAACTATATTTTGTTTCTCAATGTGTTCCTGTCTTCAGACAAAATACAACAAATAAATGAGGGATGCCCTGGTCCCTGGGATTCCAACTCTGTGGTAGCACCTCCCTCATTGCATCAAAGAGTGAGGGCCGGTAGAATATCTACACCAGTGTGAAAGTTGCAGGGACCAGACAATTTTCAAACTTGACCCATGTGTGTATACTTAGGTTCCCCACTTTAAACCAGCCTTGTGCCATATCCAGTCACCGTAGTGGGCACAAGTAAATACCAAGTGTAATATCTGTCCTTTATCTCCCTATCAGGAAAAACTTCAATTCCAACCCTATGGCAGCACCTTTCTCGATGCACTAAAAAGGGGATATCTAGTCAAATAACAGTGGTCACTTTACATATATAGGCACCCTACACTAAAACCAACCTTGCGTCACATTCTTCCACAGATTGATGTACCAGTAGTGTAGTGCCTGTTCTACTTTCTAAATCATAAGACAACCTGGTCTTGGGAATTGCAACCTTGTGGCAGAATATTCCTTATTCCCTTAAAGAGGGAGGATTGGTGAATACCGACAGAACTGGTTAAATTTTTGACGCCACATAAAACAGACCCCGCGTCACATTTTGTCACCATAGAGAGGTAGGTAAATACGAAGAGAAGCATTCCTTTATAACTTTTGCTGACCTGAAATTTCCTCTATCCTCTCACTATTTCCTTCAACAATCAACAATCCTCCTGCTTTCCAACACTTATTTATGTGCAGTGTCCCTTCAGGATGTAGGTGATCATGGCTCTTTACATCTTCCTGTCCCTTGTAGCTCTTAATAAGTTTTGTCTTTTTGCTATTACTTCCAAACCCTGTTATGCCATCCATTTACTAAAGATGTTTTCTGGTCCCTCTTTCCCTCAATCAGTCCTGTGTGTATCAGATTTTCCAAACCTTCCTTCCTCATGTGCCCCAGGAATTTCAACTGCCTCTTCCTGATGTTAAGTATAAGTTTCCTTTTTGTTTCCATTTTCTCTAAAACTGTTGTTCACATGTTTGGTCCATGGTATCCTCAGCATCTTTCTGTAGAACCACATTTCTGTTGCTTCACATCTTTTCATCTTTGAGGGGGATTGCCATATAAAGGGACAGATATCAGGTAGCAGTTTGGTACTCCTTTTCTTTGTTTACTTCACATTTAATATGAAGAACTGTATGTGGCTCACAAACTACATTTTGGCCATTTTATAATTAAAGTAAAAATGTTCAAAAAAGAAAAAAAAAAAAGCTTTTAAAAGAAAAGAAATAAGGCTGGTATCACCTCCTCTTTCATAAGAATTTGAAGATAATATAACATTAACTTGGAAAGAGAAATCTAAATTTGAATTCAGGACAAGTTCATTGCATTCACTTTCACACAAACACTCTTGAGAAATACATGAATCCTGTCTTCGCCCTCTCCAGCTATGGATTAAATAGACCTAACTCGGCTCTCTTATCTTAAGGTGGAAACTAATTGTAGAGAAGCTAAAGCTGATTTTAAAACTAGCCTGAAGAGGGATGCACTCAGTCAGGTTATCTTGCCCCCAAGACACATAACTGCTATGACCTCAGTACATGAGATGCCCCTATGACTCTAAGAGGTTATGAGAGTTATGATACAACTACTTTCATATGAACCAAACTTCAAACTCAACTCAAAAGCTAACAAAATAATTCCACTAATTACAAAATATTTGCTTGTATTTAAGTTTGAGGTAAAAATCAAAATTATCCTGAAAACATTCACAAGCTTCGGTTTCTGTCAATATTAATTTTTGCCTGAAATTGTGAAATGTAACTTTTTTTTTTATTATTATTTACATGTCACTTCAAACTTATTTATTCCTTCCTTCCCAACATCCTTCAGATGAAATTTTATCTTGTGAAAATTCTGAATGTAATTAATGGAATTGGAAATAATTTAACCAGAAAAAAATCTGGAGGAATTGGTCAAAATGTGAGAGAGGGAAAAAAAAAAAAAAAAAAAAAAAAAAAAGAAATGACTGGATTTTAAGTGCCCCACCCACCAACCACATATAATTCTATCAATAGCTCATCAAACTATGTGCTTCCCCACTATTCAGCACTTACCCACACACAACAATTGAAGATTTTGTTCAATGCAATAACAGACAAATATTGACCATATTTGCCGACATTGCCTCAAGCATATAGTTCAAATTTGACTTGCAAAATTTGGGAGGAGGAGGGAGAAGGAGAAAATAAAAAATAAAACAGAAAAAAAAAAAAAAAAAAAGTAATAATCATCCTATAGGAGAAAGGACAGACTTTTCAGGAAGAAAAAAAAAAATCTTTGATGCCAAGCAGTATGGTAATTAGGCTAATGGTATTTATAAAACAAGAAAGGAATCTACAAGAAAACATTTTTTGAAATCTTCATGTAAAAAAAAAATAAAAATGGTATAAAATAAAGGTGTGAGAAAAATTCAAATGAGAATTTTAAAAAAGATTTTAACATTAGATTGAAAATATTTAAAATAGTTTTAAAATCCTTCATGAATCCTCCATCTTAAGGATATTTCTTCATTTTGCCTAAAATGTATCTGCATGTATGGCATGCATGCACAAAACATTGATAAAATCTATTTAAAAAACAAAAATACATATATCAAAGTAGGATGTTGAGTAATTAATGACTAATTCATGGTTGCCATGTTTGAATCAGCAATCTTAACATAAGAAAACAACAAACATTAAGATGATTCAAGATTGAACAAAGATTGTATCTGTATGAATTTAGAAGATTCATACCATCATATAGAATCAATGTATGGTGAGAGTAATAATTTCTTCAATTTTTATAAAATGTTTTTATTAATTTTTGAGTAGCATTTCATTAACATTGTGTCATTCAATGATGACAGTGTTGATAAGAGACAGAGAAAGGAAAATGAGGACAAAACATCAATTGTAAGAAGCCAATTATATTGATTTTTACATATTTTGGCCTTAGAGCAATACTTGTTGAGAAAAATTAGCTATAAATTTTAAATTTATTATAGGTACTTATTTTTTGATAACACTGAATGAATATCCATCCATATATATATATATATATATATCCAAAATTCTTTTTAAAATACTGGGAGTAGTAAGCTTTTTCCATTATGATTAGTAACTGCAGTTTTAATTTAATAATATAATTTGACTGCTACAAATTAGTACAGCTTAATTACAGATTATTCTAATTAAAAAAAAAAAAAAAAAAAAAAAATGAAAACAATTCTTGTAAAAAACTTTATAAGACAATGTCCATAATATTTTATTCATAAAAACAGTTTTTCTAATTAAAAATGTTTTAGCTTTATTCCATTATTATTCTATGATTCAAGGCAGATTTTCTTGTCTGACCAAAAAATTTTTGATGATTTAAGTTTTCAAAAGACTTGTCTTTAATCGTTAAAAAAAAATATTTTTACAAAGATTTTTTTAAAAATGAAAAATTTCAAAATGATTTAATTCATTTCTGAATAAGCCCTGAAAGTTTCATTCAAATCAGACAGTTATTTGAATTTTGAAACAATTACCAAATCAATGGGTTTTTGAAAAAAAATATATATATATACAAATTTAATGTCCTGCTATGATGCAAAAAAAGCAAGGTTTTCTAACTAAAATTTCTGGAATTCTAAAGTAAATAAATAAATAAAAAATTCTTTTTACATAAATTCTTTGATCTTTCCTCTTAATAATAACAAACATTTTGACAGTTTTATTTTGGTTTTTTTGGCTATTTTCTTTTCATTGTGTATCCTCCTGTTTTGGCAAATTTTTGGAGGTATCTAACTAAATGTAATATCAATTCTAAAAATAACCTTTCTTTTTTTTGAAGAAGAAGCTGACATAGTAAATAATTTGAAAAATAATAAATTTGTTGAATTATTATTATTATTATTAACAGCAGCAGCAGTAGTAGTAGTAGTAGTAGTACTCCAGAAGAGTAAAGTATACTTTTCCTGTTACCCAGGGTTAAGGGCAGAAAGAGAAATTAACCCTCAAGACACAAATGTAATAATTCAGTCAAATTGGGAACAAAGAATAGGTACAAGTATATTGTCATTCAATGACAGACCTAAAAATATTTCTAGAAAATTAAAAATAAAATGCCTTAAAAAATAATTTTACTTAAAACCAAATAATTTCTGAAAAGTTCAATAAAACCTTATAATTAAAATTTTTTTTTTTTTTTAAGGTAAGTTTTGTATGAATTTCTGAGCTATCATTATTTATACTCAGACTATTATCCTCATCTTTGTTGCTGTTTGTTGTATTTAGGCTATTTGGCGCCCTCCGACCTTACTCTGAAATGAACCATTTATTTAATCTACAACGCAGTGAAATGAAAATAATCTACCCCTGTAGATTAAATAAAGGGCTCGGAATTCCCTGTGGGTTACTCAGATCAATATACATCTGAAGAAGGCCAAATGTTGTAACAAAAACAAAGATGAAGACAATAGTCTGAATATAAATAGTGTAAATGATTTTTTTTAGAGTTTAAAAAATACTTTTTTTTTTTTGCCTCGTCTCCAACTTCATGATTTTACTGTAGGGAGGGATATTCTAACATCAAATTGTGTGTGTGTCTGTATATATACACTAAATGGTACCAGCACATGCAAATCACTCACAATTTAGACATATACAATACACACACACAGCGTAAGGACATAAAATCAAATCTTTTATAATATAGCTTAAAAGGAAGTTGTGAAGAACCACGATTAGCTATGTTCCTTTAGAATGTAGGCAAAGGAAAAAAAAAAACTAAAAAAGAAGACAAAATTTTCTCATTTTTGGAGCTCGGTGAATATAAGATCTCTTATTTCAGTCCAGACAATTCAATGCCAATTGATTTTTCACTCAGGTTTTTATTTCCAATCCATGTTATCAGTGAATTCTTTCAATAATAAAGTTGGTCTATCTCAAATATATCAGAATTTGGTTATCTGAACTGACAGCTTTCACAATGTTTACTTTACTTCTTTGGATAAAAGGTGACCTTGGTGGTCAAAATCTACAATAGCATGAATTTCAGCTCACCAGGTGCATGTTGTTATTAACAGGAAATTTCCACTGGTCAATAATTCTTCATAACATGGAAATATCTTGAGATTATAAAGTAGTAGACAATTCTGCGAAAGTATCAGTGTAAGGTGAAAAAATAAAAAAATAAAAACAAATTTAATTCCCAAACACAAAATGGCTGCATGAAATATATATATATATATATATAATAAAATTGTGTATTTGGGCAGCAATCCCTCTTTTATACAAGTTTCATTAAATACAACTGACAAGGTACTGCAATTAAGTTTTTTTATTTAATTTTTTTTTTGTGTCCTTATAATTTTCTTCTTTTCTGGACAGAAATTATGTAGAAATTGTCAAAATATTTTGCATGTCCAAAAAAACTTTTGGCTATACTTTTGGACATTATCAATCCATACATTCAGTTAAAAGTAAAAATAAAATCATACTTGATAATGGCTAAAAGTATAGCTGAAAGCTTTTTAATACTTGATTGAGATACAAAAATGTTTTAACAATTTCTACATTATGTCTAGAAAAGAAGAAATTAATAACACAAGAAAAATTAAAAAAAAAAAAAAACAGTAATCCAGACCTTATTTATAGAAAATTATCAGTCATATTTAATGAAACACCTCTGCGTTTTTTTGTGTATATATATATATATATATATATATATATATATATGGGCATAAATCTTAGAAAAGGACAGAATAAGCCTATATATATAGTGACTCTGAGGATAAAGATCAAAACGATATATATATATATATTAAGAAAAAGTCTAAATGTGAAATAACATTTTATTTTAAAAAGTCATAGAACATTTTAGCAAAAAAAAAACATTTTAAAAGAAAAATGAGGATATAAAGGTAAATTATATAATTCCAAAATATAAAGATCAATAAATTTATTTTGATAAAGTTATAAGAATAAATATATAACATTCGAAAAAAATAGATGATCAAAAACATCAAAATGATTAAAAAAATCAGAATGATTAAAAAAATCCATAAAATTAAATAATTATTTTGCATTATTGAAAATTTTTTAGGGTAATAATATAAAATAAGGTATTTTACTAAATTACACAGACTCTTTACTGGCTCTTGCATTGTAAACATGGCAAAAAAAATCTGTGATGTCATTGGAACTTAGAAAACTGATAGTCAAATTATGTAATGAAGATAAACCCTCGATTGGGGATATTTCAAAGACTAAGTCTTATTCATAGTATTTTAAGAAAACTTGAGGAAACTGGGCCATGTGAACCAAGAAACCACCTGGCAGGCCTAGGAAAACTACTACAAGGAAGACAGATGGATTGGTAATAAATCAAAAAAGGATCGATTTGCGACAGTAATCGCTATCTCTACAAGAGCTAATGCTAACCTTGGCATTAAAATATCAAGGCACAATATTTCCCAAAGACTTAATGAAATAAAGCCTTACATTTCTAAAAAGAATCAAATGAGCCAATTTAAATTTACTACTGAACACGACATATGGACAGAAGAACAATGGGATTGTGTTCATTTCAGCGATGAGTCAAAGTTTAATCTGTTCAGTTGTGATGGTAGAAGGTTCGTTTGACGTAGTCCTAAGGAACGATAATCGCCTCAGGGCACTAAAAGCAGTATTAAATTTGGAGGAGAATGTGTGATGGTGTTTGGCATGATTTCAACTGCTCGTACAGGACCTCTTGTTAGGCTACACAGTAAAATTAATGCAACGGTATACAAAGAGATATTGAAGAAACATATTGTACCCAATTAATCAAGCAGCTGTATTTATGCAAGATAACGCACCGTGTCACACAGCGAAGTCTGTTAAGACATTTCTTTCTGAGTAGGATGTTACTGTTATGGAGTGGCCTGCTCAAAGCCTAGACATGAATCCTATTGAGAATGTTTGGAAGTTAATAAATGAAAGAGCCAAGGAAAAGAATCCAACAAACGTTGAAGAACCATGGACTAATTTGAAAGGAGAATGGGAGAAAATATCTGTCAATGAATGCAAGACATTAATTCACTCATGTAGCAGATGTCAAGCTGTTATTGCAAGTAAAGGTCTACACATCAAGTACTAATGAATTATGAATGCTATTTTCATATGGATATGATGTATCCATTATAATAGTATGATTTTTTTTTTAATTTTTGATGTTTTTTCTTCATCTACTTTTTTAATGTTATATAATTGTTCTTATAATTTTATCAAAATAAGTTTGATCTTTTATATTTTGGAATTATATAATTTAGCTTTATATCCTTATTTTTCCTTGCTAAAATATTCTATGAATCTTTAAAATAAAATGTTATTTCACATTTAGACTTTTTCTTAACATCATTCTGATCTTTATGCTCGCTACTATATATATATATATATATATATATCTCCATCCAAAGAAGTTTGATTAAAAAGAACCACCAAGTTCTGTCTTTTTAATTTTCATCATATTTTTCCAATTTTGGGAATAGGTGTTGAGTATTGTGCTCAAAATTGTAGATGAACCGTCCAAAGTTCATACTTTTGACAGTCATTATCAAGGACTAATGTAGTGTCTGTGTGATAGTTAGAATTGCATTTTGGTATTCTTTGGGAAGTCAAGTGTTTGAAATGATCTAGCATGATGTCATGTTTAACGGCTATTGAGAATGAGGCTGCACAAAAAGAATGTGATTTATTTATTTTATCATTTTATATTACAATATAATATGTGCACTTCAATATACCATCTCATGTACTGAATGATATTTTATTTAATGTGGGTGGTTTATTTTGCATATCTTCTAGAGTTTTGAAGTTTTCCTTGCATTGGGTGTTGTAGAATATTTTGGTGTTATCGACTAACTAGCAGTAGAGCCTGGCGTTGCCTGGGGATGTAACAGTAAGAGATAGATCAAGTATCGACCATCATAAAGACTGAAAAATAAAATTGCCAAAGATTATTGTTTAAGGTTGACGGACACACATGTCTTAATTATTTTTTTTTTTTTTTTTTTTTTTTACACGAATTGGTCAAAGCCAAATTCAAACAAAAACATTGTTTACAATCGTTATGAGTCTATCGATTGGTGAATAGAATTTTATTATAAACAATTGTCTTGTAAATGGAATTTTAAAGCATTCTGACTGTAAATAAAAAAAAAAGTGTGCAAGACAATAAAAAATACTACCTGCCGAAAAAAAAAGTGGATGTGTTTGTTTTTATTTCAAACCATGTTGAAAAATGTAAGAAATCCGATCCCATATATAAAGGAACACACACACACACACACTGAGTTTTTTAACCTAAGTCACTCCACGGAATCGCTAAAACATAGAGCATAGTCTGATGAAAAAAATTTCGCTGGTCAAAGTTTATGAAAGCAAAATTTTATCGTCAAAATGCTTATGTTTTTATGAAGAGGATAGACTAAATTTTTTTTAATTATTTTTAAAATTTTTCCATCTTTTTAGAATATTTTAAATTTTGATTTAAAAAATCCTTGTTTCTCTTTTCATCGCAACAAGGGTAGTAAATAACAGATAATTTTTAATTTTTTTTTTGTATTTACACACATTAATTTGGAAAATCTTGCAAAAATAAAAATAATTGTCAGATGTTAATTAAACTTTCAGAAACTATTCACAGATGATCGAAATTATTATAAATATGTTTTTTTTTTTTTTTATTAATGTCATGGTAGAAATATTTTTTTTTATATTTATTAACACCCCAATAACTAATTTTATGAAAAAGTCTAGAAATTCGAGACCATCGGTTTTAGTGATTACAATAGTTAAAAGCACAAGGCTTTGAAGAATGCAAAATGTATTTTTTTTTTTTTTTTTTTTGGCCAATGTACCTGAAAATCAGCTGTGAATTGTAACATACAAAACTCAATAAAACAAATATATTATTTAGTTTAGCCAGTTTTCCATGATGATTTTATCATGATGGCAATAAATTATTTGTAGTTTTTGTCAACACAACAGATTGAACTAAGAGGGACACGCTTCTGGATTGTCAGAAATTGCTGAAGATCAAAAAAAAAAAATAAAAATAAAAAAGATGCTTATGTAAGTATATTTGTATATTTTACTGTTTACACACAAGTCTCTGTTATTCATGTGTTTTTATGATTTTGAAACAAAAATGGAAAACTGAAATTTACCATCTCAGAAGAACATGGAATTTGACATTTTAGAGTACAGAGAACTTTCCATTCTAATTTAATGTTGTTTTTTGATTATTAGTTGTTGTTGGAGGAGCATGAGAATTCAAAGACAAAATTATTTTTACATGGTGAGGTGGGTATTTATGAGGCGCCATGTTCATAATTAAGTTAGCTGTTTTAAACTTTTTGTAATAGATAAATTTTAAATGTGTTTGTCAAGTTCATTGAGCAATATGTACCAGTGAATGAGGTTTTAAATTGCTTTTTCATCCTTTTTATAATTAGAGTGCATTTGGTCATGATAGAATAAGTTTATGGTGTGTTTATTTTTGTTTGCATCAGAGATGGGTCTGGCATCTTTTTTTCTACACTTCATTAAGGCTAATTTTATTTGTTCATCGACAATATTGTTGGAGTTTGTTTAATGTTTATAAGTTCCTTATAGAATAATATTTCCAAACAGGAGATGATTTTGGCTTGGTAAATCATGTTTTTAATAACAGCTATTTTGTAGCTATGAGGACATTCACTTTTGTAGTTAAGTAACCATGAGATTCTGCTAGTAGTTTTTTTTTTTTTTTGAAAAGAGAGGTGGTAAAATTATGGCTATTAGCATCTACTAGTACGTCAAGGAAATGGATTTTATTGTTAATGTTGAGTTTATAAGTAAAGGGTAGGACAGTTATTCTCAACGGTTTCTTTCATTTTTTTTTCTTTCTTATTTCTTCTAAGCTGTTTGCTGATATGAAAATATTATTGAAATAGTGTGTGTATATGAGGGGCTTGGTGGAATTATTGAAGACCACTTTCCACATGACCCATGTACAAATTAGATGAGCTTAGCCCTTGGATCAACTGTCAATTTGTGTATAAAATTCCTTTTATTGAGACATTAGTAAATAAGCTTTCTACATCTACGAAAGTGAGGATAATGTTATTTGCTTTGTTAGACTGTATGTAGTATGTCAAGGAATTTGTTAATAGACTGAATGCTATATTTTCTGGGTAGATATGGAAGTATCGGTCGGTTTCAGGTTCTTGCTAATTGATATACAGGAGTTGTTATTATATATATATATATATATATATATATATATATATATATATATGTATAAAAAAAATGAAATTTTATATTATAGGCCATGATAGATTTAAAATAAAAACAAAAACACACCAGTCCACCGGTTTCATCCCCTCTCATCAGAACTGTTAACGGGGGAACACAAATTATGTAGAGAAAAAAAAAGTCTGTCATGGATGATGTGAATGAGTGGACAGGGAGGGACGAAACCGGTGGACTGGTGTATGTTTTTTTTTTTTTTTAAATCTTATTAAAAATTTCTTGCTTTTTATGCCATAATACGTTTCTTGTATTGTTTTATATATATATATATATATATATATATATATAAAGGATTCTTTAAAACCTGTTTGGTTGGAAAATATTGAAGGTTCTGTCTATCTAATTTTTTGAATTTTTTCAAATTCTGAATTAACTACTTTATATAACCTATAAATTTACTAAAGTTCATGTGTATCATATATATATATATATATATATATATAATTGATTTCACTTTAAGACAAAGGGGTTACTGTTTAGAAACATTACTAATGAACAAAAAAAATGCGTATTAAGAAAGAATAGTAGACTTTTTTTTATTGACATTGCATTTAAATTTTTGAAGATTTAAAAAACCTTTTCTCATGGAGCCAAAAGAGATTTTTTAAAAGAAACTTAAACAAAAGATTTATTACATCTAGTCCTAACTTTCAGTAAATTGATGAGATCTTGATACTAGTCTAGTTTTTTTTATTATGTCTTTTCTCATATTTTATATAT
>CAHIKZ030000756.1:395000-397500 GCA_903632075.3 Acanthosepion pharaonis | reverse complement strand
TTGTTTGGATGAGCTTTCCTCTGTGGTATCAAGACACTATGAATTTAAGCACACAGCAAGGTCTCATCAATTTACAGTTGAATTGGCTACATGGTAACTAAGTTCTATGCTGTTTCTTTTCTCTTGTGACACTGGGGGGGGGGAGAAAGAAGGAAGAGGAGAGAGCCTACTAACTGGATGATAATTGTTGAACATGCTGGAAGATGGATTGAAAAGTTAAAATTAAAATTGAAATGTGTTGAAAAATCATGTTTTTGAAATAATTTTAAGGAGAATTGAATTCAAGATTAACTAAATGGAATTTAGTAAGATTGAGCAAAACCAAGATGACCCGTCTTTCCCCACCAATGACAAAGAGACATTAATGTATCTGCAAAGATGTCAAATAGGAAAGGGGGGGGGAATGTTGTCAATAAAGAGATCCAAGTGTTCAATGAAATAACATTTAAAGATCACTCAGAACAAAAAAAAAAAAAAAAAAAAAAAAAATGAAACATGTTTGTTCATTATAATTTCTGTAACATTTGTCCAGAAAAATTTTATATCCAAAATTTGGATTCCTTTGGATACAAGCGGTAAGGAAAAATTAATTACTATTTTGAAGTGACCATGGATAAGAAGGCTGAGTGGTCTGTTCAACCGTAAAAAAAAAAATGCATAAGACAGAGAAAAGATAAACTTTCACTTTAAGGAAAGTGAAAATAGTTTGTTTTTTTTTTTTTTCCTGTTCTTTTTCCAATTCTTGCGTGGTCTGGTTGATCAAGAGATGCCAGCATAGGGCAAGTGGATAGAGGAGAATTAATAAATGAAAATCCCTTTTGTTTTTCACTGTGCTATCTGGAAGTTGGATTTGTCAATCCAGCCAAGGAAGTGGGCTGAGGTTAGCTACTGAGAAAGTGAGAGAAAGAAGAGAGAGGTTAGCACTGCCTATATGGATCTGTGAGGTGAGGCATAAAGTGTGTTAGAGTTAAGGGGTGGCTTGATCCTTCTGATCACTCTCAAAATGGGGTCTGGACAACCCCAAATTTGGAAAACCACTCTCAAGTAAATGTATTTTTATATATGGAAATTTAGAAAAGGTTGATGCTTAGGGTAGAAGAGAACCAAACCCAGATCCTAGTCAACCCCACTGCTGCACGACTATATATAAGCTGTAGATTTTGGACAGAGAGTCCTAACACTACTGCTACTGGAATATATAAACCAAATCATTGTTATATTTTTAACCAGAGTTAATTCTTTATTCCAAAGGATTCTTGTTTTTTTCTTTATGGAGCTCCCAAATTGTTGAATCATCTTCACTTCAAGTTTGCTCCATCAGTGATCTATCCACCCTCTGATATCAAAAATACAGTGTGGTAAATGGTTGTGAAAAATCTGGAAAAATTAGACTTCAAATGATGTTGGATGATTCCAAGGATAAAGCAATAAAAGCACTAAAGCCTACATTAAAAACAGGGAGAAAGTAGGTCAGAGAGACGATAACAAGTGCGAAAGACAATCTAACTTTCAATGAAGTCATCGGATACACTCAAGCAGGAAAACAAGGGTTAGGACTAAATGAAAGGCAATGGTGGTCGAAAACTTCTGGTAAAGATCACCGTGACATGGTCATCCAAAATGTGATGAACAAAGAAAATAAAAAAAGACTCATAAAAGGAGTACAACAATCCCAACAAGGCCAATGGACAAACTGGGAGGAGGCTCTGCAGAAATCTATTACTTGGAAGGACATTTGGCAAATGGCTCCACTCAGGTTGAGTTATTTAATACGTTCCACGTATGACATGCTACCATCTAAGAACAATCTTGTTAAATGGAAGAAAGAGAGTGATCCTACTTGTCCCCTGTGTAAGGAAAAGCCACAAACATTAGAACATGTTCTTAGTTCCTGTAAAACAGCCCTTGTCAATGGAAGGTATACATGGAGGCACAATATTGTTTTGGATGAGCTGGTCAAAATTATAAAGAAATATATGAAGTCTGAGTTATCTAATTCATCCCAGAAATTTGTTGCAGAAGGAAAAAGATATGTCGGTTCTAAGCAAACAAGCAAATGTCATGCTATACCTGGGAAAAATCTCCTTAGTTCTGGTGGCATCTGGGAGCTATCTGCAGACCTTCCTGGTTGGCGTAATGATTACCCCAAAATAATATCAAGTAAAGGTTTGCGACCAGATATTGTTCTTCTGTCAAGGGTGAACTATAAAATCATCCTGGTTGAATTAACAGTACCATATGAATGCCGGATGGAACAAAGCCACAATTATAAAACTAATATGAAAATCTAAAATCAGAGCTAAGAAAGGAAGGGTATAATACAATTGTTAGAGCAGTGGAAATTGGAGCAAGGGGTTTCGTTTCAGGCACTCTGTACCAATTTCTGGACCAAATTGGAATCAAAGGGCATAATAGGGCCAAAAGTATAAAATGCCTAATAGAAGTAACTGAGAATAGTTCTAGTGGATATGGAAAAAACGAAATACTCTGTGAAGTGTTT
>CAHIKZ030000756.1:372500-387500 GCA_903632075.3 Acanthosepion pharaonis | reverse complement strand
ACTTATCTGGGATTAAAATATATACCGCTCAAATTAAAAAATGTGTAATGGACTTATCACATTAACTGGCTACAGAGTTTCACATTAAATTTCATTTCAGGATTGAATATTTGATAAATCTATGGAAATTATTAACATCTCGTATTTATACTCTTCGGGACAAACACTAATCATAAATTTCAAACTTGAAATTCTTGCAATGCTAGAATTTCATACTAGATATACAATTATGTCATTATTGCAAATTCCCCTTCATAATACTCATACTTATTGATTATTTGTTTAATATCCCACCACACGCATACATATTTTCAAAGATGCAGGAGCAAATTTCTTTGAAAGTACTTGTAATAGAACATCTAATCATCTCATAATTTTAAACATAAGGATTGCATCATTCAGAGAGTTGTTAGTAAGTTGATATTTTATTGATCTGTTAGAGAAGTGATTTTGCCATTAATTACATCATCTTTACTGATTCATTTTTGGATGATTACTTGTTTATAATATTATATATACTGTTATATATGTACTACCTGATGATACCAATTATGGTTGAAACCACGGTTACATCCTTTTAGTTTTTACCATCTTGGTTTTTAAGCAGATATATACATATATAAGAAATGAATATAAATAAATGAACAAATTAACAAACTGCTCCTGCTAAAATAACCATTAGAACAAATAAAAACAAGTAAAAATATTAACCCAAATAAATAATAAACAAATTAAAAACTGCCCCCACCCTCAAAAATTAACAAAATAGACTTCAGCAATGAATCCAAAAATTGGACGAATAAATATCTTTATCTTCCCAGACCAAAACAAACTATTAAATAAGTGACCGAAGCAAATAAAAAGAAATATTTTATTACATTAATAAAACATGGAAAACCAAAAAGAATAAATATATAAAATAAAAAATAAAAACAAGTAAAATAAATTAACCCAAATAAACAAACAAGCCACTCCTGCCAAAATAAGTGCCAGAATGGACTACCTATATATATATATATATATATATAGTCAAGAAAAAAAACAACAAAAAAACAACACTCACAGCCTGACAATTGTGTCTAGCATGAAACTGCCTGTCACCTCTGAATGTTGACTTCAATATTCTCTCTCATATATATTTTTAAGGTGTACTATATTTATGGGATAAAGTGCTCAATATCAGAGAGCGTATGTAAATATAAATATAAAAGTGAACATTGAAGTCAACACTCAGAGGCAACAGGCTGTTTCATGCTAGATGCAATTGTCAGGCCAATTGCATCCAGCATGAAACAGCCTGTCGCCTATGAGTGTTGACATCAATGTTCACACACACACACACACACACTATATATATTACTTTGTTTTTAAACATGATATCCTGATTTATATATAAAAAATTACTTTTATTAGTATTCAAGTAAATTTAGCTTTATATTCTTCATTCTCATTAATAATAATAAATATATATGAAGGGGTGCTGAAAAGTTCTTGGGTTGACTAAGAATGTTGTGTGGGTTGATTTTACATCATATCAACACTTGTTATGTTATTATGGTTAGAATCTGATATTATTATTATTATTATTATGATATTAAAGTCTATAACCATTTGCTTAGTTCAAAACTAGGTAAATATTGCTTGTTTATATTTGAATCCCCAATCTTGGTAGGTAGCCCCTTTTTGTTGTGGTGGTGCAGATCTTACCCTCTGTAGGGTATGTAGTCAACATATTCTAGGTCTCACTAACAGGCTAGGTAACCAAAAAAAAAAAAAAAAAAAAAAAAATGACCATGAACTATAAAACACACAATCTATTATAAATATTCATCCCAAAGTTCAATATACTCAAGTTTCCTTAAGTCATAGAAGAAAAATTTTCTTGTCATTTAAATGCCTATATTAGGAAGTGAATATGATGGATAAAATTACAACACCCTGATTATGTTTCAAGTTACTCAATATTAAATGTACAGATAGCTGGATTACAAAAACAATGATCAGATGTGTATGTTTTGTTGAAAGCAATTAATTTTTTTTTTGTTTTTTAAATTGTATGCTGCATGTTGTATGGTATGATAAACTACATCCAGCAGCAAGCCCTCTGATCAGGAGGTTTTGAAGAGTGTGGAACCACCACTTAATTGCTGGTGTTCCCGGGTCCACCCTGACCTGGGGCGGTAGCACCTGTTAGGGTCCCAACTATGGGCAAATAGCTAACCCCCAAACTGGGGTCAAAACACTATGAAAGTGTAAAAATAGGTTTTAATACCAGTAATACAGTTTTGTAAAAAACTTACCAGCAATAGATTTTTTTGGGGAAAAAAAATAATATTAGCAGCAATACATTTTTTAAAAAATTATTACCAACAATAAAAAAACTTGTCGGCATTAAATAACCCATTGAGGTTGATATGCCGTAAAACAAAACAAACTAAATTGTACGTTCTTTATTCAGTTTTTCTAATGTTCTTAGTTTTTCTTTTATGAGGAGGACTAAGACTAGACAGAAACTAACAATAGCCATTGTTGTCCCAAGTACTTTCAGATAATTCTTTAATCATTTTCAAGATGAGGGAATAATTTTCATTGCTAGTACATTTTTGTGTTTGCATTCTATAAGAGAAGTAGCAAGTTCATGTTGTGATGCCTTGTTAAACATTCCAAATATGGCCAATATGTTTCATCTGGTTTTAAATTAAAATATTTTATGTGTCGGTCTGTGTGTTTTTATAAAAAGTGCATCAATTATCTTTCAACATTTTAAACAATTAGCTAATGTTCTCAGCTGACAAAAACATGAAAGACTACATTGAATCCATTGCTAGATCAGCTGCTAAGAAAGTTGGTTCACTGGATTGTGTAAGACAATTTTTCTCTCCAGAATCTATCTTACATATCTATAAGTCTTCCATTTGTCCATGTTTAGAATATTGTTGCCAAACATGGTCTGGTGCTCCTCCTATTTACCGAGAGCTTCTTGATAAAATCCAAAAGAATCAGCAATATTATTGGTCCTGATCTGCCAGCTTGGCTTTAGTCACTTTCCTACCACCATAAGGTTGCCACTGTGCCCTTTCTATAATTACTTTCATGGTAATTGTTCGGATGAGGTCTTCGTTATGGTACCTAAACTTTTTTAAATTTAAGCACAGTACTAGACTGGCATCAAAATCTCATCAATTTACAAATGAGCTGGCTAGATGTAGCTGTAAGTTTTATGCTAACAGTTTTTCTCATACTTCTCACTTGTGAAACTCTTCATGCTTTCCAGCCAACTTTAATCTGCAAAAATTTAAATTTCCTCTTCCTGCTTATTAATAGTTTTTTTGTTACTAATTCTTTCACATCCTGTAATTCCTTGTGTCTTAGTGGCTTTACTGCCTTGCATGGGGTGATACAGATTTAAAAAAAAAAAAAAAAAAAAAAAAAGTTTTTAAAATGACAGTATTATTTACAAGGATTTTTCTCGTGACTGTAGGGAGTTTGGTATAGCTGTTTAGTTGTTTCCTTATTGAATTAAGGTCACTCAAGTTGTTAGTGAGGTATCTGCTTTAAAAAAAAAAAAAAAAAACTTGATGTGACCAATGTATTCATTTGGAATTTTATTTTCATTATAAGGCTCACAGCTTTGCACTGGATAATGGAACTTGCAGAAAAAAAATAAATGAGTTTTCTGTAGGGCCATACAAGGACGAAACAAAAGATGCATATTATGAGGATATGTAGGATAGATAACAGTTAAACTGGCAAGAGGTAGATGTGACTATAGTCTTGCTGCCAGCAAACAATTCAAGGATTCATGTTAATATTTCATAGTTGCTCTGATCAATGCTGTGGATGCTATGTTATCTTACAATATATTAAGATTAGCAAGAGTTTGTACTGATAGTCATTATCAAACCTGGTCAATGAACTTGGGAATGGTCATTTTTGGCCACTGATGGCAATATCAAAACCCCACCAATTTATTATATCCAATATACACAGCAATTCTTCAAAATGACTATCCAAATTCTCACAGATCCACAATCTGATCAGTCTTGAAGAATGAAGCATGTGTGTATCTTCCTGGCATGGCCTTATCTATCCTACACATTCTTATAATCTGCTTGTTCTGGACTCTTTAATCACTTATCTTTAGAATGTATGGCTGTCTAAAAGTACAGAGGCTGTGCTCTTAACAGTGTTACTTTGTTACAAGATGGCTGAAATGTCTGAAAATTTTGTATGAATATTTACCCCACCATAGACTGCACATATTAAAATAACTGGTTACCAAGCCCACCTACCTACCTATGGCAGCTAATCAGTCCTTGATGCAGATTCCTCCTAAAGTAGATTTGTGTTTCTTCAAATCCAGTTGTGGTTTATATTGTAACAATTTCTGAGCTTATGGCCATATCACATAGAAACATAATCACTGAAGTTAAGCAACATCAAGCCTGGTCAGTACCTCGATGGGTGATCGCTTGGGAATACCAAGTGCTGTAAGCTTGAATGTGCAGGTAGTGTAATGGATAATGGCTCAAAATTAATCATAGAGCTTAGTTCCAATTCCAGTTGGGTTGTGCTCATTATAGTCAATTATGTACAGATATCCTTGGTAAAGTTATGAATCCACCTCTTCTGCTCCAAGCTATGGGTTAATTAGTATGACTTATCACTACATCATTATCATCTTAAAAATAAAAAATTTTTTACAATCTAAAAATATTGTCTGGTTTTAAATAATCTGCAAAGAGATTGACAAGCCATAGAAAATGAATCAATCAAAAGAAAGAAAGAAAAAAAAAAAAAAATGGCATGATCAACAGAATACTCAAACTTTGGTCACAACTTGTGGTTTAATGCTAGCACAACCATGGAAAGCTTCTGAATAGCTCCATCTACCCAATTTCACTCACAAGGCTTGGGTCAACCTGTGATATAGTTTTCTGGCACTCTCCAACATTGCCACACACTGGAATCACCTCCCTAGACCAATAATATCAAGTCAACTCCCTGAAAAAAAAAAAAAAAAAAAAAAAAAATCATCCATACTCTAGTCTCAAGTTCAGAAAGCAAACATTCCTTTATTTACTAATTTTAATCCTCCCCAATAGAAAAATAGACAGGTTCACCTATTGTCCAGTACACACTTCTCCCCAGTCTTTTGAAGAGGAGTAGAGGTTTATACCTTGATACCCGTTTCAGATTGGCTTTCTGGTTCCTTCTAAAGTTTTTCCCATTCTTTTCCCTCCTAGTAGCCCCTCGCATCTTAGTGGCATTATCACCTTGCTTGGGGTAAATTGATTTAAAAAAAAAATAAATAAATAAATAAAATCACAAACACACATATGTCACTGTCATAAAAAATTAATATTTAATGCATAGATTTCTTCTTTTCTTTTAACACAAATATATATATTGAATGAGTGTTTTTTCCTTTTCAAATTTAATTTTGCTCAGACTGTTCATAAATTTTTAAAAAGGTAATTTCTTACAAAGGCAAGATATATTGGCCAAATTCAAGCAAATGAATATATTGATTTGGAGCAATCTATGTGTTAATAATCTAAAAATAAGCATGAGCTCCAACTTTCATTTCTATGTTATCAATCTATGTTATTTTGTTGTTCATTATGGATATGCTTTTAGATCTATACCATGACAATCCTCAAATAAAAGATTTCCATGATCTCTACTAGTGGTTTCCAAATTTTTCTTTCTCTTGGCTACATTTTCCAAATGAAAATTTGTTTGTGCCTCACCAAATGCTGTGATAAAAAGTACATTTAGAAATAAACAGAAAGAGTGTTAAAAGGGAGATAACCATGGATTCAAAGTCAGAACATTATCATTGATAATTCTTCTCCAATTTGCAGAGACTAGTTACTATATTCTTAATACTTGATATAAGGCAAAATATCACAAAATCAGTCAATAATTATTTATAACTATTTATACTGGGTCTTATGAATGCAATTACAAGTAATTCATAATATTTTAAATTTTGAAATCATATTTATTTTGGCATATGAATTTTTTAAATCGTTGATTGCCTTTCAATCATCATTCTGCCTCACCAGCTATCCTCGCAAATTGCACCATTCGGGAACCACTTATCTTTGCAATAACTGAAGTGAAGACGACGGGAGAGTTTTGCAGCCAAAAGAAAACTGCTCTCCAAATAACCAAATATTTAACAGAAACTCAAAATATATCATCAACAGAAAAGTGTACCTGTAGCATTAATAAAATGTAAACTAATAAAAATGCTTTAATTATATCCCTATATAATAGCAGTTACTAAAAAAGAAAATTCTAAGAATTAAGGAATTTTTTTTTTTTTAATACTTTGATACTATTTCTAATATACTGTATTATATATTTTTTTTTCAGAAGTCTTGTTTAAGATGCATCCTAAAATTTCCTTTGATGTTTTTCTTAGGTACCATGTGTGATGCACACTTGGGCAATCACATCTTTTAAATTCATGATTAATTTTGCAGATTTCATCCAGTAGACTGGTTGCCAACCAAAGCTATAGGACCCAGTCCGTTCTGCTAATTAACCCATAACTGGGAGGGAAGAAGAGATAAATACATACCTTTCCCAAGAGTCTTTGCACTTAAGTGAATGTAACAAACTTGACTGGAATTTGAATTTGACTCTCAGATTTCTCATCTTGAACCAAGCTTACAGCACACGGTATTCCTAAGTGGTCACCCAAGGTGCCGACTAGGTTCAATATTGCTTACCTTTGGTGATTGGATGAGAACCAGTGTTTCAACATGATATGGCTGTAAGCCTAAAGTATAAAACAGCTTGATTATCAAGACTAAACATTGGGAAAATGGGTAAAGGGAACAGCTGTATTGAAATGTCCGTATCAAACTAAGCTTAATAAATATGAATAAAAAAAAATTTTTTTTTACTAACATTAATAGTATTATTAATAGATAATCAACACCTATACTCTTTTGTACCAAATACAAGTACCATCTGGAATACTTATGCTCGTGGGAACTTTTCAACTTGTATAAAGATTCCCGACAGAATGTTCATTTGAATTGACATGCTTATAAGTTTAATAGCATTACTAATGTTGGCTAAAATTTATAAAACTTTTCTCTTGGGTTTTTCAAGTCCATAAACTTATCACCCTAATACTGATGGGAGCTTCCTTGTTAATCTTTTGGTTGAAATAGTGGGGAAAGTAAACATCTTGATTATGTCTTTTTTTGTTTTTTTTTGCATTACACATAGTATCCATTTTACTATCATAACAGTGCTGCTGTTAAAACTGAGTGACGTGGCTTCTGTTATTTGGTAAAGTTCTTAGATTCTGTAGCACCAGTCCATGAGATTCAATGAAGATCAGAGTTCATCTACTTAAATCTATTTTTAATCATTGATCTTAGAAAATGATTCCATACAAACTTACAATATTCACCAAGGTTTTTTTTTTTTCTTCTGATTTTAAAGAAATACAAAATTACTATCTGGCTGGTATGTGCCAGCAACATTTAAATGTTAAATATGCACAAGAAAACTAAAGTATGAATTGGTAATATTGGAATTTTGTTTCTAAAAAGATTTTACTGGAATATACACATACAAACACACACATGGTCCATAAGTACAGGCTGAAACTACAAGAAAGATTGCCTGGAATTGAATTTGTTTTTGCCTTTCATAAATAACCAGAGACTGCGTGCATATATATCAGCAACAATTTCATGAAACTTTACATCAAAATCACTCAAAAACAGAACATTCTTATTGTCAAAACTAGTTCAATTGAAATTTCATCTAGTTATGAATATTACAAAACTAAATTCAGATTACTGAACCACATATTATAAACCTACTCATAATCCAACCAAAATTGTATGCAGAAATCAAAGGGTGAAAGAATATAATCCTGAGAGAAGTCAAAATACTAAATTTTAACAATGAGTGTTTACAAAAGAATTTTATATATATATATATATATATATATATATATATATATATATGCACGCGCGCGCGCACACACACACACACAACAGTTCAAATGTCTGAGGTTGAACTCGGTAATTTTTTTTTTTTAATTGGCCCCAAAAGTAGTTGTTTTGTACTTAAATAAAGTAAAATTACTATACATTTTTTTTTTTTTAATTAGAAATTTTATTATGACAAAAAGAAAAAATTTATGATTAAATTTTGCTCTCATCAAAATATTCTCCTTTAGCCTTGATTACTGCAGCACAAATTTTTGGCATTTGTTTCAAAAGTTCCTCGAAGTTTGATAATTGATCCCATTCTTTTTTCAATGACTAAGAATACTTCTTCATTTCTTTTCACTCTTCTGTCAAGTTCATTCTAGGCTAATTCTGGGGGTGGCTTCACACTTTTGAACTGTGATAGAGAGAGATACATTCTTCATAAAAAAAAAAAAAAAAATCAAATAAAAATTTGTTAAATGTTTATTTTGTATAAGAAATAAAAAAAAGAATATATCAATTCATATCCTATATAAATGATTAATTCATTTTCCACCTGCCCAAATTATGAATTTAATTATGCAACTGCATTGATTGATTTGTTTTTTTTTTGTTTTTTTTTTTAAATTTATCAACCCTTTGTGGATTACTTAAACATTTTGGATTGAAACATTTTTTTTTTTTTTTGTTAGTGACTATTGCATTAACAATTTTCTAAAGAATGATTTTTTTTCAGATACAAGTCCAATTTAAGCCATAGCTGGAGGGGAGAGAAGTAATAGCTTCATACCTTTCCCAAGGATATTTTCACATAAGTCAATGTAACTGGAATTCAAACTAAACTCTTAGATTTCACATTCTGAGCATTGCACCATTCACACATTCTTTACAATTGTATATACATAGCTGGCATTGTTATTAATGCAAAATATCCAATACTGTATATCACTTCAATAGGGATCATTAAAATTTCAAATTGAATCCCTTTTTATAACTTATTGTTGACAGCGCAATCTTTCTGCTAATTAATTTTTCAGGTTTTGTTAAAAAAAAAAAAAAAAAAAAAAAAACCCAAGTACCCGTCTTCTAGAAAATATAGCATCAGAAAAAAAAAAAACAAACCCAAAAAGAACGTTGATGCATGCACAAAAAGCTAGGGTTCAACTCAGATAAAATTTTATAACCTATCAGTTCAACATGAAATTATCCATTTACTTAAAAATTGATAAAAAAAAAAAAAAAATAATCCAATCAAGATTTGCGCCTCTTTGGTACATTTAGTCCACCTTGCCGTCAATCAGTCACTCTATAAAAAATATCTTCTAAGAACTGATAAATTCTTAAGAGGTGAAAAAAAAAAAAAAAAGGAAAAGAAAAAGGAAAATTCAATCTGGTCCTAATTAGAAAAGTTCTTGCTTTTAAAATTATAGTCAAGATAGATGAATAAGCAGAGTGCAATAAAAGTCTATTTTCAAATGATTCAACTTTACTAGAATTATTTTTGCAGCATGAAAGCAACCTTTATCATACAGCAAAGTGATATTTAATATTCACTGAACTGGGTACTTCCTGAATTTTGAGCACATCATTTGAAACTGGTCAACATATCAATGTTCATTATATGGCCACTTTGAAAGAAGACTGGGTGTCTCCAGTATTCTCATCCAACATTTAATTTTAGCTCCCCCCCCCCAGTTTAAATGAAATCTATTTAGCATGTTTTTTTTTCCTTTCTAGTCAGTAGTTAGAGAATTATTTCATATGATTTTATGAAGCTAAATTTATAAGATTGGAAATTTTATCAAACCAGTTCCAGATGAGATTTAATAATTATCCTGGTATCAAAATGAAATAAATTTCTCTCCAAAATGACAGCTTTATTTTTCAACAGTTTAGTGCTACATTTTTTTTTAAAGATGTTTCATTCACTTAACGAAAAAAGTTTTTGAATTGCTTTCAATCACATTGCATGCTTCAACTTCACTGTTGGATTAAAATTGCTGACCTTTCTTCAATGCTTCTTAATTTAGTGAACAGCAAGTCTGACAAGATGTGCCAAATGAAGGAACTTCAACATTCTCATCGTTTATGTGTTTTGCTGACTGCAATATGGCCTTGCTTGTCATATGATGCAAATGATGTTGTATAGTGAAATGGATTCATGGGGATTTTATAAGAAAGGTACTTGTGGATTTAGAGTTGTTAACTACACTGCTTCCTGAAATATATATATAAAATATGGCCTATTAACAAAGGCATCCAGCTAAGCACTTTCCTCTGCAAGAAAATAAGCAACAGAAATAGGATTCTACAGAAGAATGCTAATACCATGAACTAAACATGTGAGTAACAAAGTTTTAAGGAAAATGGAAACAAGAACAAGAATCAAAAAGAGATAATTGAAATTTCTAGGATTTGGAGAATTTGACACTCACAGGACATATGGAAGGAAAGAGACAGAAGAAAGCCGTGCATAACCTACTTAATGAGCTTGTGGAAATGGTTGGCAGAACAGTGATTAGGAGAGATAAAGAAGACATTTACTAAGAGCTACAGAGGACAAGGAATTGTGGAGATCTATCATCACATGAAGAGACATGACATATAGATAGTTTATTAACTGTTTATAAGTTTCTGAATAAAAAATTGCTTTTATATTTATTTCTTTATAAATTGATAAATGATTGCATTGTATTAGTTTTTAGAATATTGTAAATATAAAATTATTCTTGTAAACAATCTAGTATTTAATATTTTTGTAAATTCTCAAGAACAAATAAAGTATAAATTTGCTTTCATCATATATTTAGGTTTTATTACAATTCTAATCATTGCTCTTTAAAAACAATAAACATTGCCAAAGAGTGAAGGTAATTAAAATAACTGTGTCAATGGAAAAACTGTCTGTCTTGCCCCTCAAAAAAAAAGAAAACTAGCAAGTCATTGACTGTAACCAAACTTCTCTTGCCAGAAATACACAAAGTCCTGCTCCTATCTTTCTAAATAGCAGTACCAATTTTGATACTATCAAGAAATAAATTATCAAAATACAGTCATTAAAAAGAAAAAAGAATAATAATTCACTCTTAATAGTAATATTATATTTTTATCTTAAGTTTTTGATAATCCTCACTAGATTATTTTAAAAGTTTCTAATCCAAGAGATAAACTGTAACTAATATATATATATATATATATATATATATATATATATATATATTCATTCATTCATTATGATTTAGGTCCAATTAAGTTTTAAAATTTTAAAAAAAAAAAAAAATTGTTTTTTCTTCTTCTAATTTGCTTAAGAATAAATTGTTCTAAAAAGAACAAGTTATTTTCTTTAGAAAAAGCAATGAAAATGATTTCTACATTTCTATGCCAAAGACTTAGTTAATTCATCATTCTGATATCACTTGCCTGTTCTATAGAACGAGAATATTTGACTTTCTTCACACAATTTGGCCCAAGGATTGAAATCTACCAGGTAACTAGAACTACTTATCTAATGATTTTATTCCATAGGCATTGTGTTCTATAGAAATTCCTACCAACTTTGACAAACCCAAGAAAAGGCTGGGCAGTACAATAGATAACAGAAAGGGAAACAAAGTAGGTTCAAATTAAAATTCTCAGATTACTATGATCAACACCTGAAGAAGGCCAGAAAGTACAGCGACTGAAATGTGACATTAACAACAAAAAATAACATACTCATCTCCATGGCAAATGTTCAGATGAACTACCTTTCCTTAGTTCAACCAGTCCAAACCTTCATAGTTAAAACCCACCAGGACATGTACAGAGGGTTGATTCATCCTCACTGTTCAGATTCCATTGGTAAGGAATAAGTTCCACTCAGACAACTTTTTCTTACATTGTGGAACAGGCTCCTGAGAAAATGTTTTATTGATCATTACAATCTTTACCTCTTAAAATCTAGGGTCAGCCATAATGTAACGTACATATCCCCAAAATTTGCACTTCTCACTTTCTCCCGTTATGCCATTACAAGCTCATTCAGTAACCCTCTACCTTGAGTGGCTTTTGGGCTTTGTATTGGATAAACAATAGCATATAAAAAAAAAAAAAAAGTTCCTAATCTCAAAAGTTCATTCTTGTCCAATCACTGAAGTTAAACAACATCAAGCCTGGTTAGTACGTAGAATACCAAGTGATGTGAAATTGGATGTGCAGGTGGTGTAATAGATAATAGCTCTGAATTTGAAACTGAACAGTCAAGTTCCTATTCAAATCCGGTTCATTATATTCATATACATGCAAATACCTTTGGGAAAGGCATGAATCCATTTCTCTCCCCAACCTCAGCCATAGATTGATTAGGACTTATATCAGTAAATCATTATCTCAAAAAAATTCTTGCAATCTAAAAATATTTTCTGGCTTTAAATAAGCTACAAATGGTTTATAAGCTATAAAAAACAAATCAAAGCAAAAAATAAAAAAATTGAAAATCAACTTATGAATTTTTTTTCTTGATGCTCAAATATAAAATGTGACCAAATATTCATCTTTCAAAATCTGTGTTGAGTTATGGAGTACCTGCACAGCTACTCAAATGAAATCTGACACAAGGCTAAATTTAAGAGAGGACCTTGAATACATGGAGCAAGGGATAAAAACTGCTTAAGCTCTCTTTGTATCTTCCTTTTGGGGTCACCTATGGTACCCAAGATTAACACTTACCCCCACACTTGGTTACCTAGGCTAGAGGTCTTAGTGGGACAATTCTCTACTGCTGAACTTGTGCTCCATTGGGATTCTGGCTGGATACTTATCTGAATATATCCACTTGAAGTGAATGTTATACAAGGTTGAGTTTAAAGTGGAACCCCACACATATATGGACTTTGAACAAAAATTGCTTTTTGGCATCAGGTAATGACTTTAGCTCCCTCTTGAGAGAGAACTATTACCTGGGAGATGGCCAGATGGAGATGCTTGAGCATATATTAAATTTTAACTTCCTGATTCAAGTAGGTATTTAACCATATGACCACTCAAGCAAAATATGACATGGTTGAGTTTAAAGGGGGTTGCTGGCCTACACATATGTGAACTAGGGACAAAAATTGTTCACGCACCCTAAGCACTCCATCGTTTGAGGCATACCTCAGGTGTCAGTTAATGAAAGGGAGCTATTGCCTGGTTCGGTTTATTTTGTTTTACAGCATATCAAATGGGTTATTTAATGCTGACAAGACTTTTAGGATCAGTTTGTATGAATAGAATATGTATTCTTTGTAAGAAATCAGTTTGTAGATCAGGTTTCATCGACATATTTTTGTAAAGAGGGTTTTTGTTGAGAGTAAAATTTATTGCTGGTAATTTTTTTTTCTTCCAAAAATGCATTGCAGGTATATTTTCATAGTATTTTACCCAAGTTTTGGGGTAAACTATTTACCTATAGCTGGGGCCCTAACAGGTGCTACAATCCTGGGTCTGGGTGAACCAGGGAACAGCAGGAATTAAGAGGTGGTTCCACTCTCCTCAAAACCTCCCAATCAGAGGCCTTGGTGCTGGATGTAGTTTATTGTCATAGCCAAGATAAGGTATTGCCTGGAAGATGAACCCTGGGGCTTCAGCATATAATATCAATTCTAACCCCCCAGTCCAGCCAAATCAGGTAAGTATGAGTATTTATCCATGATCTCACTTACATAGAATCAGTTTCCTGATCTAGAGTCACCGCTTTCTCTCTTTTAGTGTTATCCTTAGCACTGCTCATAGACAGTCACTGGACACCAATCAACTAACCTTTTGCTCCATCTGTTATCCTTTCTTGCTAAATGTCCTACCCATCTCCATATTTGCTGCTTAATCATTTCCATATTATCACTTATCTTGTTTAGTTTCTTGATCCATGTTTACCTGTGCTACTTACAATTCTTCTTAGCATTGTTCTTTCCATTCATCTTTGTATACTTCTAAGTAATATAGTTAATTTTCAGGTTTCTCATCTATATATCATTAGCATGATACATTCATTATGGTGCCTTAACCAATTTAGCCACAAAATCTTCATTGTTAAATAAGAACCAAATTTATATTTGCATATTGCTATTTTCTCCTTTTATTCTGTACACTACCTTATTTACTAGCAAACAGTTGAAATCTTAAACTCAATTTTTTGTGCAGCTGCAATTAAAACTGATAGTGTAAAAAATCACCCCTTTTTATTCATGAGCTTTATTTGGCATTAATTTTAGAAAAATATGAACCCAAAATTCCTGTTCTGGTATTATTAAATGATGTAATTTCACCAGAAGATATGATTACCAGATTGGTTTCAAATTCTATTTTATCTTAAGTCTTTCTGACTATCAGAAAAGTATGATTTAAAAATAAAAAAAAAAAGATTGCTATATTTAAGATATAAGTAATTTTACTGAAGATTTGAAGAGCGAGTTTCTTTTACTATAATCCAATTCTACATTCAAGAACCATTTAACCATACTACTAAATTGACAGCTTCTTATTTTCCAGTCAATTTTCATCTTCAAAAATTTAAATACAATGTCAATCTATATTTTCTGCTTTCATTCCTGTTCTTTTACTGTTCTCTCTCCATGTTTTTTTTCTCATAATCTCCTCACTTGGTAACTCCTTGCACCTTAGAGGCATTATTGCCTTGCTTGGGATGAAATGATTTTAAAAAATTGCATATAATATTCAAGTATTTTTGACTATTAGGTGATGCTTAAACCAAAAAAAAAAAAAAAAAAAATTGACATTTTAAGAAAGATCAAAAAGATTGTTTCAACAAAGCCAACATGCATAAAGAGAAAGAGTTCAGTGGATACACACAAATAAAGAGAGGAGAAAAACAAAGATGCATATCCACACCATATTTATTTAACCTATAGAGTAAGATAATCATAAGGGAACTAAAAGATCTACCTGGCCTTATCAGCAAATTTATTATCAGAAAACCTGAAAAGATAATAATGGAAAGCAAGAAGAAATGACTAAATTAATCATGGTCAACTTGTAGTACACTGAGGTCAAA